>JAJTUV010000973.1:1492500-1760000 GCA_021653895.1 Mastomys natalensis | reverse complement strand
TTCACCTGAGTTATTTTCAGAGTTGTGTGCATGTATGTGCTGGGGTTTAAACCAGGTCATTGCATCTAAAGATCCACGTTGTCACTGTGTTAAATATACCCTAACCTTCCTGCTTGGGACTTTTTAAGTAACAAAGACTGATGGGAAAGAGCAGGGCTGAAGGGGCTGTTACAGAACACAGGGAGCCCTGACGAGCAGTGACAACATGTAATGACAATGACTGTGATGAGAGTGACTTAGCTATGGTCCCCCCCATCTCATATGCTGGCAGATTGGTCCCTAGTGCAATGGCACTGAGTTGGTAGACTCCTTAGGAGTCGGAGCCTGGTGCTTCCAGGTTAACTAGGTCACAGGAGATATGTCATTCCATATATGTCACCGTGCTTTGTACATATCACCCCCTCCCAATGGCGTCTCCCACTCCAACCACCTCACCTCTTGCTAGTTCCCTCCCTCCTCTTAAACAGTCCTTTCCATCTTGTAGATTCCACTGCTCTCTGTTCCCCCATCCCGAGACCTCAGTCTCCCTTCTCTCTCTTTCCTTTCCGCTTCTGTCACACACACATACACACCCTTAAAACCTAGATTCTGCATAGGAGACGACACACGTGATAATTGTTTGCCTGACATCACAGCCTGCGCATTCGTTTCTTCTCCCAAATTGTCAAGGTTTCTGTTTATCTTTGCCAGCATTCTCTGCCTGTTTTCCTGACGGTCACCATTCTAACCAGGGTGAAGTAGAAACTCAAAGTAGAAAAGCTGACCAGTTACCACAGAGTCCTTTGGGTTGTCAGCGTTCTCTCTCAAAACCTTCAATTTTAATACATTTTTTTTAAAGTCAATTCATGATAATGTCATATGTGCAATGGCAGGCTCCTCTTTTAAAAATAAAGTGACTTCTACAAAAATTAAGGTCTTTGTTGGAATGAAAATGTATTTGTAATCGCTCCTCCATGAGAACCATGCCTCAAAGCAATTAAGGGATTCATTTTTTTTGTCCCAATGTAACTAAGTGAACAAGCCTAATTTAAATTTGCATGATCCAATGAATCAAGATGTAGAGAGAGCCAAGATGTACAACCTTTACTGCTGAAGACAAATGGACTATTGCAGAAAATGTTGGAAACACTGTGAGGTGACATGAGACAGTGTGACAAAGGGTATCAAATAGAGATTCAGTGTCATTCTGAAGAGCCACAAACATTGAGATTTCAAAACACAGTGTCATGTCATTTTAATCGGTCAATGTATTGTTACTTGCATATTGTGTATGTGTGTGTACATGCATGTGTAAGTGTGTGTGGACCTGAGCGTCATTGCTCAGGTGCTGTCCACCTTGGTTTTTGAGGCAGCCTCTCACTTGGCCTGGAGTCTATCAATTAGGGTAGGCTGGCTGGCCAGCGAGCTCCAGGGATCTACATGTGTAGGTCTCTCCAGACTGGGATGATAGATACTATCACAGAAGTATAGGCTGCCATGCTCATCTTTTTGATGTGAGTATTGGGGGCTCAAACTGGGGTCCTTATGCTTCAGAGACAAGCACTTTATAGCCTGAACTATCATTATCTCTTGCATATTTTAAATGAAAAAATAATTGTACTAAAATGTACACAACACAAACTTTATTAGTGTAAGTATTTTTAAGTATTCCCAGGCATTAATCTATTCACGCCACTTCCAGCCACGGGTATAGTTTAAATATGGTGTTTAGAGGGTAGCATTTCCTAATGCCTGTGGTCTCTGCAGCTAATGGTTTTCCCTTGAAGAAAGAGGACTTAGGAGGAGACATTGCTGACTAATGGGTAGAAATCCCTGGGAGGAAAAAATTTGGCTCAACATGAGAAAGAACTTTCTGATCCAGGGGAACGGAGGTCTTCAAACTTTGCTTTGAAGGTAGAGTGGTGAGGGAGGCCTTCGAACTTTGCTTTGAAGGTAGAGTGGTGAGCAGGAGCCCGTGGGCCACCTGTTGGGTGTGTTTGGGAAGGATTCCTATTCTGGGTGGGAGAGAGACCTCTGGGCTTCCTTCCAGCCACGAGATTCTCTCACTAAACTGCCAGGCCTGGCGATGGCTGCACTCTCAGATTTCAGAGGAGCTGATTGAGGCTCAAGAACTCTGGATGGGGCATTAAAATAGTCCCACTTAGCGCCAGGCACTGGCAGCTCTCATCCTTTCCTGGAACGCTTGCTGCTATTTTAGTCTAAACTGTGGAGAAAGAATTAAAAGAAGGTTACTTGGTTTCAGAGTTTGTAACTAGTTATTAGCCGAGTGGTGTTGAGGCCAGGGATCCACACAGGGAAATGGCTGTCGGTTCAAAGAACTCTGCTGGCCTTGGGTGGCTCAAATCCAATCCGTGTCCACTTGCGCCGCTGACAGCTTTCTAAAGCGTAAAGCCTGAGCATGTGCCCTTGGCCCCATTAAAGTTCTCCTCTGTGCTCCTCCCTCGCCACTTCCATCCCTTCAACTCTCATCTCTAGCTGAACTATGTTACTATGTTTCAATTCTCTAGTTATTTGTTTGGTTAGTTTCTATATATTTTTCAAGACTCCACTCTGGGGTGGTCTCTTAAAGAATTTGTCTTTACTGTCCCTACAGGTTACTCAGGATGCTTCATAGTGCTCCATGGCCACAACTGCCAGCACCCTGGAAATAGCATCTTTGGTACCTTTCAGGTATGAAAGGGTGAAAAGTTGGATCCCTGAGTTGATCATATAGGAACCAGAAGATCAGAGGATTAGGACCAGCAGGATGGCTCAGTGAGTAAAGGTGCCTACAGTCAAGCCTGAAGACTTGAGCTTCATCTCGTATCCATGCCATGGAAGGAGAGATCTGACTCCCACAAGCTATCTCCTCTGAGCCTCAGGCATATGTCATGGCACAAGCATGCACACACGTACAAACGTACACACTCACACACACATATAAGTTAATCTTTTTAAACAGTTGAAGGATTAAAAAATAATATTGGGAGCTGGAAAGATGGCTCAGTCTTAAGTACATCGGGTGCTCTTCCAGAGGACCTGGGTTCAATTCCCAGCACTCACTTGACAGCTCATGACTGTCTGTAACTCCGGTTCCAGGGATCTGACACCCTCACACAACATACATGCAGCAAAACATCAATGCACATGAAATGAAAAAAATAATAATATTTTAAAATAATCTTGGACTAGCAAAGTTCTTTGATATAAGACACAGAAGGGACTTTAGAAAGAATAAATATAATCATGTGACCATGATGATGATTGCAGTGCTGGGGATTGAAGATTTTTATAATCTAGACAAGGGACTATCACTGAGCTATAGCCCAGCTCTGTCACCCATGAAAGTTTTGGAAGCCGTATTTATGACAATGGCTGGTTCCTGGTTGGTACTTACTGGTGTGTTTTGACATCAGGTAGCATCGTGCTGTTTCTTTGGTTGGTTTGAATTGTGTGTGAGGTGAAGTAGATGTCCTGTTATAGGGAGTCTAGATTATGAAGTCTTTCTGTAAACCAGGCATGGTGGCACACCTTCCAGTCCCAGCACTTGAGAGGCAGAGGCAGGCAGATCTCTGAGTTTGGGGCCAGCCTGGTCTGCAGACTGAGTTCCAGGACAGCCAAGGCTACATAGACTCTGTCTAATCACTCCTTGCAAACAAACAAAAACAACAAAGAGGGTTGAACCCTAATAAGCAGTTAATTCAGATTGTGTTTGAAACTCACTTTCAAACCGTATTTATAACCTTAGCTTTTATAAACTTTATCATAATTGTTTTGTTTGCAGTGTTTGGAGTTTCAACCCAGGGCATGTACATTCTACACCAGAGCAATTACTGTGTTCCAGGCCCTTCAACGTCACATCTATACCCATTCTCAATATTTCTCTCTCTGTCTGTCTGTCTCTGTCTCTCATACACACAATATAACAACAACAACGATGATGATGACAGTAATATTTGAAACAAACAAAAATTCCACACCTGATCTCTTGTTGATATGTCACAGTCAAAATACAGGTACATTGAAAAGATTGTGTAAATTTCCCTTCGGGCTATGGATCTACAGGGCACATGAAACATGAGCTTTGTGTTCAGACTTGGTCCCATCCCTAAGATACCTTATCATGTATATGTAAATATTCTAACATCTGAAAAACAAAGCCTGAAATCTGGATCTGCTCCTAAACATTTCAGAGGGTAGTCTACCTATACACATAGCTAAACGATCAATGGATTTCCTTGTTGGGAATTGTTCTAATGCTTTCTCTTTTTTATGAATATGTAAATTTTACGCAATTTCAATTATGGTAAAATAATGTTTAAAGTAAAATACAGTCCATGGGCCAACAGTCAATCTTTCTTATTTCCTCACTGTAATGCAACTTATACTGTCTTTACTAAGATGCTGTTATATAAAGGCATAAATTGTTTCCTTTGGTTTGGATATCGCCAGCACTGCTACTGAGAAACCCCAACACCTTTCTTTGTTTTGCCCTCTGAAATACAATGGTGATATCTGTTGATGCCATGTGAGCCCTAAAGTATAAAGCTACTTTGTCATCCTAGTAAGAACTATTCTGACCTTCCCATTTCTGTTCTAATTGCTGAATCTCTTTTTTTTCTTTTTCTTTTTTTCTAATACTTTGTCTTAATTCGGCTCCCAAAAGCTGCACGCCCAGACCTAGTTTCAAGCATGGTTTTGCCTTAACCCTCATCCTCACGAGTATTGAAGTGTTCCATCTTTACCAGCACTGTGCCATGTCAACCTCAGGCAGCACACGATCTTTCCTCGCTTGAAGCTGTGCTTTTTAAGAAGTTAGCGATCCGACAGCTATTTATTTAATGGCTTATTTAGGTTAGGATATTGGAAACATCCCAGAAAATACTTAAAAGCAGGGCCAAGGAGAACGGAACTGGATTAGGCCACAGCCGAGTCTCCTTGCAGAGAGGGAGGTGGAAGGGAACAGATTCTTATCAGGGACTGAGTTGAAAGGAAAAATTCAAAAGGAGAAAAATGACAAGGGTGGGAGACAGGGGGCTCACGGGGAGGCTCAGCAGTTAAAAGCGCTTGCTGCTTTTCCAGAAGACCCAGGTTCAGTTCCCGGCATCCATGTCTGGTGGTTGACGATTGTCTGTAACCCCAGCTCCAGGAGCATCATATACCTCTACTTCTAAAGGCAACTTCTCTCACACATGCATTCTCCCTTTCTCTTCCATCCATCATCTATCTATCTATCTATCTATCTATCTATCTATCTATCTATCTATCTATCTATCTCTACCTCTATCTCTCACACGCACACACACACATAGTTAAAAATAAAGAAATCTTCCTAATAAAGGAATGGAAAACAGAACAAGGACAAAGGTACCGAGGAAGAAAGGAAATGTCCACCAGTGTCAGGCTCTCAGACAGCAAAGAGGCCCCAGGACTGCTTGATGTCTGACAAGCGTCCACTGAGCTAAGGCAGACGCTCTAGTTGATGTGCAAACCTCTCCACATGCTGTCTGAATCTCACCTGTCAGTCACTCTGGCTGTGGCCCTCTGTGCATGCCCCACCCAGTCAAATTGTATCACTTAATATTTGTCCTTGCTAGAGCATTGCTCGAAATGTCCTGGTTTGTCACCACGTTTGGCCTCCATCTGGAAAACTCCTATCAATCCTTCAAGGCTCTTCCTTTGTCTCCCTCAAAGACTTCTCTGTCCTTCATAAGATACCATGTTCTCTTTCTGTATAGAAAATTCTTTGCCACTGTCCCCTGCAAGTCTCCTTACTCATGTGTGTGTGTGTGTGTGTTCATCTTCTCTTATTCAACTGCAAATGTCATTAACCTTTCTGTATCTCCCAATTTCCTGGAGCAGAGCCCAAAAATACAGTCAGTACACAAGGAATTTATTGCATGTGAGAGATGAAAAACACTTAATATATTACATCAACTGTGAATTAATTTGTACCTTACTACAGTCAGTGGCTTCTTTCTTAAAAAGAAGATTAAAAAAAGAAAAAGAAAAACGGCCTCTCATGCTATTTTAAAACCTCTTTGAAGATAGATAGCCTTTGTCAAATAACTCAGCTTCCTTTTCTGCAGGGAATCATGGAGTCGCCCTGGCCTAGCTGCCTTGGGAGGTGTGTGTCATAGGTTCTCCAGGTTAGAGTCCATGGTTATTGGAACACTGTGTGCTTTTCAGGCCCTGAGAAACTGAGGCACGCCCTCGGGCAGTGGTCCGCTCAGGCCGCCTGTCTCTCTGCATTCCCTAGAAGTCAAGGGAAGCACAGAAGCTTGGCAGAACAATTAGTCTTAGACATTAATCTTGTGTAGCTTGTATAGATTGCCAATGCCATTGAACCCTGGCAACACACTTCGTGTTTTTCCAGAAAACTGCCATTGTATTGGGTTTCTGATAAGGCTAACTGCTCGCTGTAAACTTGTCTCAGACCCCTCCAGTTAAGTCTGGCTTGAATTTCCATCCACCATATCAGGAGAGCCTGGCTCAGCAAGCAAGCTTCACTGAACTAAATCCTGGTCCCCAGTAGTTCTTCCTCTATCTCCCTTTGTCACCAACTCACCTCTAAACATCCCGCTCTCTCTCTCTGTCTCTCTCTCTCTCTCTCTTCTCTACCTACCCGCCTATCTATCTATCCATCCATCCATCCATCCATCCACTTACTCATCCATCTTTCTTTCTATTTACTTACCTACTTATCAATCTAGATATCAGATCCAAGATCCCATGTAGCCCAGGCTAGCCTCAAATTTTCTATGTATCCAAAGATGACCTTGAATTCTTGATTTTCCTACTTCTGCCTCCAGCTTGCTGGGATCAAGGCCATGTGCAATCTGCCCCCAGTTTTAGGCTGTGCTGGAGGATTGGGGTCAAATATACTAAGCAAACACTCTAGCAACTGAACCATGTCCCCAGCTCTCACACATGTCTTTAATCTGGAACAGCAACTAGGCTATTGCCATCAAGGACTTGAGCCTGTGCTAGCAGCCTAGGAGGTTCATAAGTCATGAATTTTAGGAGCCATCTGGTACTCAGGAATGATCACTTGTTGTTAAGAACACCTAGCCGACCCTGTCCGCACCTCAGCACAGCTTTGATATTTGGTAACCATTTTCAAATCTAAGAAGTGAAAACCCAAGGTCTTTATGGAGGTTACCTGTTCCATATATGTTTGTTGGCTCAGTGTTAGCTTATAAGATATCAAGAAAAACATACTGGTTATCAATATTTGGGGAAATCTATTTTTATAGATGAGAATGTGTACTTAACCTCAGGGTCTGCTCTTTGGGTTATATACTCAATGAGGTTTGATGCATATCTGACACCTTGTATCTACCATTAGGGTGCTACACAGAATAGTCTTGTGCCCTGAGATCTCTGTGTTCTGCCCATTCGTCTTTCCCCCAGGATCCCTGGCAACAAATGATCCCTTGAATTCTTGATCTTTCTGTGACGGAATTCTTGCCTTCTGTCTGTGATGGTTTGAATGAGAACAGCCCCCCATAGGTCAATATATTTGAATGTTTGGTCTGAAGTTGGTGGAATTGTTTGGGGAGGACTAGGAGAGGCGGCGTTTTTGGAAGGGGTATGCCACTGAGGGGAGGCCCACACCATTGCCTATGTCTCTCTTTCACTGCCTCATGGTTATTTTCTCAACAGGAAAGTTCTCAGCTGCCATTCTAGCACCATGCGTGCCAGCCTGCTGCCGTGATACCATATTTCCAGTCATGAACTCTACCATCCTCTGGAACCACGAGCCCTAAGTTAAATACTTTCTTCCATAAGTTGCCTTGGACACGGTTCTTTATCACTGCAGTAGACAAGTAAGACATTGTCTATAATTCTGCCCTTTTTTTAGGAAGTTATATAGCTAGAGTCATAAATTATGCAGCCTTCTTAGATTGGATTCTTTCATTGAACAAAATACATTTAAATTCTTTCCTTTTTCTGTGGCTGATAGCTCCTTTCTTTCTCACATTGAGTAATTCCGCTGGACAGGTTACACACAGATTATCAGTGGAAAGTCTACTGAAAGATATGAAGGTGGTTTCTAGTTTGGGAGAACTAAAAAGTTATTATACACAGTTGTATGCTATTGCATAAGCATACATTTTTCACTTCTCTTTGGAAAATACGTAGGCTTTTGCTTGCTGGATCATATGGAAAGTCAATGTTGAGCTTTTTAGAATACTGCTAAATCGTCTGCCAGATCACCTGAACCATTTGGCGTCCTCTGGATAATGAATGCTGTTCCTAAAGTCCTACACCCTCAGCAGGGCTTGATGGTAATGTGAATGCTATATTAATTTTAGTTATTCATATAGGCATTACTGTTTTAACTTGCAATCCCTTTATGATATGTGCTTATTGGGAATTTGGGAAAGTACCTGTTTAGACCATTAGTCCAATTTTTTGCTTAGTTTACACACACACACACATATTAAATTTCTTTACATAGTTTACATTATAAATGCTTTATTGGATATATATCATGCAAACATTTTCCTCAAATCTATGGTTTGTCTTTTCATACTTTTAATTGTGTCTTTCACAGAACTGCAAGAGCAGCTTATCAGTTATTAAGGAGTGTGGTGTGTGTGTGTGTTTGTGTGTACACATCTGTGTGTATACCTGTGCAGGAACAAGCAAAGGTCAGAGGAGGCCATCCCCTGTCCTCCTCCACAGTCTCCACTTGTGCTTTTCTGCTTCTTCGTTACCATGAGGCAAATAGCGTCTTCCTCCACTCTCTCTCCTCACCATGGTTGTCAGCCTTCCCTCAAGCCCAAAGTAACAGAGCCAGGCATGCATGACTGACTTTAAAACCTAAGCCCAAATACACTTTCTTCTTTCATTTTCTTTTAAGTAGTTTTCTTTGAGTATTTGTTGCAAAGACTAACACACACCTCATCTCCAGCTTGACAAAGCAGCTGCTACAGTGCTTCCTACTTTGTAGTGGATGAGATGAAGCAGAAGTTTGTGTGTAAAGCTATATCATTCACAGTGTTGGAGAATGTGTGTGTGTGTGTGTGTGTGTGTGTGTGTGTGTGTGTGTGTGTAAGATTTTCTTTCACCTTCAGAGCTGGGCATCATTGGCTGCAGACAGCCAATCAATGTGAAGAATTGCCTTTGGAATTTCAGAAGGAAATTTTCTAGCCCACAGGAGCATAAAGCCAGGCACAGGCAAACTTCTCAATACTCCAGCCGTGGCTTTTAACCTCAATGCATGAGAGTATTGCTAGAGAACTTTAAAAACCCACCAGTGCCTGGGCCCACCTTATACCACACTGAATTGGAGTCTCCAGGCCAGAGCCCAAGGCATGCACCCCTCCTCAGGAGTTTTCAACACATGACTTGGCCTGAGAAGCACTTATCTAAGTGTATGCTCAGGCTTGTCCCTCTGGAGGTGACACTAGAACTCAGTAATGCTATCTGAGCCAAGATCCTACCCCCATTCCTCTGGGGGAGGCTGTTGATAATCGCTTCCATGACATCACAGGTAGCTGATCCACAGAAAGATACGTGGGTTTCCTTTTTTAATAAGAATGTTCTCTCTTTCGAGGGAAGAGGAGGAGGCAGGATTGAAAGCCAAGATAATTGAAGTAAATAACTCCAGTCTCTGACACATGAAGTTCTTCTCCATATGCAGTAAATAAAAGCAAGCCTTACTTCTAAAAGAAACAATGTGTGCTGAATCTTCCTCTTTGCTTTTATCTAGAAGTTTCCAAATTGATTTGTATTTGCTGATACATTTCTTGTTATTGAGAGAACAGTCTCCTTCCTCCAATATTCTTCTCTGTTCTTCCTTCTTTCCTTCCTTCCTTCCTTCCTTCCTTCCTTCCTTCCTTCCTTCCTTCCTTCCTTCCTTCCTTCCTGTTGTTGTTTTTATTTCTGAGACAGGGTTTCTCTGTGTAGCCCTGGTTGTCCTGGAACTTGCTCTGTAAACCAGGCTGGTATCACACTCACAGAGATCCCAAGTGCTGGGATTAAAGGTGTTTACCACTCTCCAAACAAGTTAGTAGAACTTGAAGAAAGAGAGTACTTGGTATGTTTAAAGGGTAAAAGGGGCTGGGGATGCGAAATCTCATCAAACCAGAAATCCAAAACACACTTTTTCTCTTGTTCATTCAACAAGTGACTGGGAGACATAATTGGGAGGATTTTGGTTTTGTTTGTTTGTTGTTGTTTTGTTTTTGTTAGTTTGTTTTTGTTTGTTTCTGAGACAGGGTCTCTCTCCATGAAGTACTGGCTGTCTTGGAACTCACTATGTAGACTAGGTTAGCCTCAAACTCAGAGAGCTTCTTCCAGTTCTGCCTCCCTAGAGCTGGGATTAAAGGTGTGAGCCACCACACCCAGGTCAGGGAGGATTTTATGGAGTAGTTCCTGGCTAACAGATTGACTGACGTCTGTCCGACAGACCGATGATGAGTTGAGCCACT
Source organism: Mastomys natalensis (assembly GCA_021653895.1). Taxonomy (NCBI): domain Eukaryota; kingdom Metazoa; phylum Chordata; class Mammalia; order Rodentia; family Muridae; genus Mastomys; species Mastomys natalensis. The sequence goes on along the minus strand of JAJTUV010000973.1, from coordinate 1,749,579 downwards.
AGAAGAGGGTAATTTGGAGAAGTGAACAAGTAGGAACCAACACTTGGCATCTTAAACACGAGGGGCCATATGTAGAGTTCTTCTATCAAGATAAATGGGGAACACAGAGCACTGGTCTGCTGCACAAATTAAGCTGCTTTCCTTCTGAGAGGAGGAAAGGGTTCTACCCTTTTGTGATTGCTGGTTCAGTGTATCTGGGTTCATAGGTGGGGATGGTAGAGCTCACGGTTATCCAGCAAGGAGACAGTAAAGAAGACTAATAGCTGAAACAGTGAAAGGAAATGGAGAAGTAGAGAGTGGGCGCACACCCAAGAGTCCCTAATTCTCAGATCTATTTGTGATTCTTCATGTTGCTGACACATCTCTGAGGTAAGGGAAGCTTCCACAGACCACAGAAGTTGGCTCTTGAGTTTAGAATAGACTTGTAGCCTGTCATCAATCACATGGTAGTTAATAATAAGTCCAGGGGAGAGATAATTGGTGTATTCACTGCTTAGCTGGCTTCACCGTCATAGAAAATTGACTCAAGATCTTTGTTGATGTTGTCATGACTAAACAATGTCTTTTTACGTCACTGTCACAGCTTCTGTTAGATTCCTTTGCTGAGTATCTGGGACATGGCAGGTCAATTTAGTTAGAGAAGAAGAAGAACACACTGGACTCAGAAACCGTAAGAGGGGACTCATAATGCATTTACGCTTTCAGGAAGATAAAAGACAGAAGGACAGGAAGACCAGAAGTCATGGTCCCCAACACGAGATCTCGAGTGTGTTACTTGCCTCTTGTCTCTGTGACATTTTTTTTTTCCAGAACCTGACTTTAGGATTCTGACAATAATAAGGCAAATAATATCCATGTGCATCTGGTCCATCCCAGACACACAGCAGCAGGCTTGATCATTCTCCTTTCAGGCCTCTCTCTCTCTCCCCCTTCTTCAGCTTTTCTTTGGCTTCCTTTGGGTTGTGTCAAATTGAGATGATAGCAGTAAGAGAAAATAGGGTTTCTGCTACTCATTCTCTTTTTTCCATAACCTCTGAAACACCACCATTTTTTCATGGACTTACAGAATGCCTCACTCCTTGTTATGGTGGTCCTCAGAATATTGCCTCCCTTGATGGGACTCACATGCCCAATGGAGTGTGGTGGAGGTGGGCCTAGAAAAATTTCCCCTTATCTCAAAACTAAAGATTTGGCTCAACAATCAAACCAGATCTGATTCTGAAATTCTTCCTGTTTCCACCAAAAAGCCCCTGACTCGTCACCAAGGTGATTGTGTCTAATTTCTGGCAACGGCACTGAACCTCAGCTACCAGAAAAGGGCAATTTGGTGTGCCAGAAAAGGCACCGAGCTGAGTCAGAGCAGTGAGAATTGAGAGCTCTCTCTTTAAGAAGCCTTGGGTGTGTCAACTCTGTCGGCCATGGTTACTTGGCTATTGTTACTGTCCCTGAAGAAGAGAGCAAAGACCCAACCAATGAAGAGGGTGTCTCAACTTCCCTTCCCTGTGGCCATTAACCAAAGCAACCCCATGTGCTGCTTGGATCTATGTTCTTTCCTTGTGACGCCTCTCCAGTCTCTTGACCTGTGTCTGGTGACCATGTGCCCTGGGGGAAGGCCCAAGATTTATCAGTTCCCTTAATCTCTTGATGTCATTTCCATTGGTTTGGCCTTGGGAGTCTGTGATGAAATCCTGACAAGATGAGAGGGAAAGTTGAGGGAGGTGCTCCTGGGAAAGAATTCCTTGTTCCTAAGAAATTATGCAAGTGAGGACCTTCTGTTTTCCCTGTGTTAAATATCATTGCCCACATCAATGTCTAAAATGACATGAGGAGAGCCATCCTAAGTGTGCATCCCTGGAAGGAGGGGAAGCAGTAGATAGGAGGACCTGGGAGCGGCTCTCGGCATTGGTCCCGATACAAACACCCCTCCCCAACTGTCTCATCCTGTTCTGTGAAACAGGAAGTATTCCTATGATGTTTGGTCATGTGTTCAGATGGCTCTGACTCTGCTGTGTCTTTAATGGCTTTCGAACACAGGGGAGACAGACTGACCTTGCATCCAGTTCTAATATCTGATGACATCTGATGACTAAAGAGAGTATAATTCTCTCCTGATTGCTCTGCAGTCTCCTATTCTGTTGGCTGTACCAAAACTGCTGTGTAGTTCCTTTAAATAGTTACCTAGCCACAGTTATGTAAACAAAAAGAGCTCTAGACATTTCATAGTCACTGTTTTGAATCCGGTACCTTGACCTCCAAAACCCTCTCCATCTGCTTTTCAACTGAATTCTCCACCTTTTCCTCAGGAGTGACCATGAGTACTTTTTACTTTGGCACAGATTAAAGGTTTCAGCTCCGTTGCCTTTAGACCTACTGCAACAGAGAAACACCATGCTTGAGAGAAGCTGCTTGCTTCACAGCAGTGAAGAAGAGGGAAAAGGAGGAGGAGAGAGGGATGTGTAAGATACACCCTTCAAAGGCATGCCCCCTTCCCTGGGGAGGCCTAGGCCCCACTCCTGAGAGCCTCCAACACCTCCCAAAATAGTGACACCAGCTGGAGACGGAGAACTTTCAACAGGAGCCGGTGGAGAACATTTTGCATTCAAACAATGCCTTCCTGTTCTATAGCTTGGGACTGTCCCCAGCTACTCAAATTTGGATCATCTCAGGATCTTTGTTCTCATGGATTTTGTCTGAGTTTTTCTTCAAGGCTCCATGGACAGTATGCCTGTCTACCCAGATCTGAGGTTTTGACCGGTTACTGAGGCTCTTTGGTTTCCCCATTTACAGTGGCTCAAAGTTCCCTTCTTTTGAGTCCTGAGTTGTCTTCCATTCTGTTCCCAAGAAGGACTGTCTCTCTACAGTGTGGGTTTGCCAGGGAAAAACCCAGCTGCAGCTGCTACCTGGGACGCTTTTTCCCTCTGCCTGTCATCTGCCCCGTGGTCTCCACCCCTTTACTGACTTGCAGGAATCTCGCCCCTGCTCTGGAAGCTTTCAATGGAAAGAGAAGCAGACTGAATCCAATTCTGTCGTATACTGCTGACGGCCTTCCCGGCACCAGGTCGAACAGATGGCTTTTTTTCTGCTTGCTTTTCAGGCCCATACCGTGAAGACTGCATCAGGAGGAGCTGAACCCAAAGTTCTCTCGACCAGAACTTTGTTGTCCAGGCCATGCCTGCCTACCTTCCAGGCCCCTGCCAGCTCCTAAATTCCATGATTCCAAATAAGACAGTAAAATATTCAACTGTGTGGATTGCTAACAGATTCTTGGCCTGAGTACAAGTCGCCCCTAATGTGCCTGACTGGATACCAATGTAAAGTACAATGGGTTCGCATATGCAATGCGTTGTCTTTCCTTTTTAAAATCTCATTTTATAAAACTCCTTAATTGAATCAGGCTTGAACTTCCTGTGGCACGAAACCAAATAGAATTACACTGATGCTAAAAATGTAAATGCATCCCAGATCCCGTAGCCTATGTATGCTTGGGGACCCTGAAGCCTTCAGGCTTGTGTGCACGCTGAGATGAGAAGAAGAATCTAAGGATTCAGGTGTCTGACTTATAAACATTTATAGGAACATTTTAAATGTCTGCTTTCTTAGGATGGTAAAACTATCTTTGACTTTGGAATCCTAGAATACCAGACCCGGGAAGACTTCTGCGGGATCACTGGCTCATTCTCCAGACGGTGAAAAGGATGTTGGGGAGGAGAAAGGAGACACAATTTCAGGGTGCCTCATGTATCAATAGAGTGGGGCCAAGTCATATCCAACACACCCTGGCTCAGCTTCAACTGTGTCAGCCACTGCCCTATGCATTGAGATGCCTTGAAGTCACCCCAAGTCCTGGAAAGTCCATGACAGTCCTTTATCTGCTCTGCCCCTCATTCTGCATGGATTCTGCATGAAGTAGACCGGAATCAGGCATGAGTGTATGCTCAGGACCCTGGGAATGGAAAAGAATGCTAGCTTCTCTCTCTCTCGTCTCCAGCCCCATTCTGCAAACAAGATGCCCACACAGAATCCCAGAGGTCACTGCCGGGTGCCAATTTTTTTCCAGCCACCCATTTTACTTCAGAAATGGAGTTCTTATGACCCATGGATTGCCACGGACCGGTGACATTGCTGCTCATCATGTCTCCCTATCTTGTGGCTTGGTAGGGACATCATTTGGAACACGCATAAATAAAATTTATCTTTCCTTTTAAAAAAAGGAACATAATCAACCCCCTGCAGCGGAGAAAAACTGTGTAGAAGATGCTGGTCTTTGGGGGTACACGCTTTGACTCTGCTACTAAGGGGCCCTGTATCTTTCTTTGCCTGTGCTGTTGCCAGGCAGACTAGTTACCAACGCAAAGCTCCTCCCTGATAAGTTGAACTGTTCCCCCCTCCCAACTTCTTTATGCCTGCAGCCGGAGCTCTGCTGCAGAGGAAGCCATGCCAGACACCCTGATTCACGCGCTTAAAATATCTGCCAGCCTGGGTATGCGGGTGAGGCAACAAATCTGGAAAACATAAATCAGATCATCGGATGCTCTGAGCATGTGCAAGAACACAAATCAGATCATCGGATGCTCTGAGCATGTGCAAGAACAGCATCGGGATGGAGATGTGAACCACAACCAGGAGGAGGCGAACGGACAGCTTCTAGGCTGATTGGTGGGAGAGCAGGGCAGGAGCTGGCATGCAGGAGAGCTCTTAAAACCATCAGCAAACATGCCAGGCATTGGTATAGAACGGACTGAGCTTGCTAATCCTAGTGCTGGCTGGAGAAGGAGACCCATGTTAGGAATTTTCTTACTCTCCGTAAGGCATGTTACTAGTATTGACCCAGACTTGGAAGGACGTCTTACCGAGTTACACCTGATCCTGTAACAGATTTATTTTAAGGTCGGTGGGATGGTTCAGTGGGTAAAAGCAGGAGCCGTGTAAGCCTGGACACCTGAGTTCCATTCCTAGATCCTAAGCAGAAGAGAGACCCACTTCCTCAAAGGTGTCCTCCATCCAGCTAGGCACACCATAGGCACACAACAGTGTGTGTGTGTGTGTGTGTGTGTGTGCACATGACCTCTCCAGATAACAACAATAAATAACATTTTTAATCTTTTATATAATTTTATTTTAGTTTTTAATTTTATTTAAGGTCTTACTAAGTTGCTCAGGCCTTTCAAACTTGCTATATAACCCAGGGCAGCCTTGGATTTGCTGTCCTCCTGCCTCAGCCTCCTGAGTAGCTAAAATTACAACTATGTCCCACCAAGCCTGACTGAGAATGTTCTGTGAAGAACTTGGACTAAGTCCCTTAGTTTGGGCTTCAGAGAAAATTTGGCTTTGCTTTCACTGGCTGCCACACCAGGTTGAAAATGCAATAGAGAGAGAGACTCTGAGGTTAGGAGCCTCCTTAAATAACTGTACGTAAGGAATTTAAGTAGAAATGTCCCACTCATGTGAACTGGAGCTTAAGCATCTGAGGGAGCCAAGAAAAATTCATAAGCAGACAAAGAGGCAGGACCAAGGATTCCATCATCCTTGGACAAAGCCAACTGAGAGGCCCTTCCTTTAAGAACAGCAATGGAACTACCCAGTCATTTCTGAAGCAAAGAAGTGGAGCTTTTTGGCCACACAGCTGAGTGCAGGCCATCAGATCCTAGGATTTCTTGGCGTGGGTCTGGAGACAGCTGGCTTCTTCGCAAATGACAGCGTTCCCTTGGGCTTTACATGCCTGGACCCTAATTCCAAAGCCGTTTTAGAAACATGAGAAGGGAAGGTTCAGACATATAGCTCAGATTTCTAGCCTTCGGTCATTTGCATTCTGTGTCCCCGTGTCTACCCTTCGATCAGATCAGGCACAATGGGGTGGTGAGGGGAACACCGGAAGTAACCGATAAGTGAGGAGACAGTGGGGGAGCGCCATTCAGCAGCAGCCATCTTTTCTCGGGCAGGAGTGCCCATGAGTTACAGAGTAGGGGCCCGGAAAGATCTATGAGTAGACTGAAAGGTGTTAGGAGTAGTGGCTCTGGCAGACTTCAAGGTGCCAGACTAGGGGTGCCAGCTGATCTGTCTGCAGGTATCAAGACTATCAGTGTGCAAGGAGGTGACCTAAGTGATTGAGAAATCAATCATTTTAGTTTCTGTTTTCCTAATCTGAGGAACAAAGGACAGATAATTCCCTCCCTTTGTTTCCAGGAAAAGCAACCAAGGCTTTGTGTTTCCAGACCTAGGTGCCCTGACACCAGGCAGGGGATTTCCAGTTCTTTGTGAATCTAGCTCACCTGGGGAACTTAAAGAGCCTTCCAAGGAGGGAAGGGGTAAAGGTGTGTGTAAGATCATGTCAGGGCCTGACTCACTAAAAGTGGCTGGATGCTGGGATCTTAGAACACAAGAGGGGTGGAGTTGTGGGATTTTCCACAAAAGCATAGGGATGTCTCCTTCCACTTTATGAAAGCCATGGATGGATGAAGGATAGCTGTGGAGACTTGTGGATCTTAGACATTGTGTGCCTTTCAGAGTCAGGATAAAGGTTCTTTAAGAGAAGCAACTGATGTGGATCGAGTCTCAAGGACTGAGGGCAATCGTACCCAAGAGAAACCAGGAAGCAGGATATGGGGGAGCCTCAAAGAACAGAGACACCAAAAGACAAGAATGACTTGCTGGTTAAGAACAAAATGGCTACTGAGTTGTCCTTGAGCTTGTCCAAGGTCAACACATCAATTTATGCGGCCACTGACTCCTGTTCGTGGTCTCCCCTGTTCCTACCACACAGAATGACTGACGTGGACTTCAGTTCCCCAGCACTTTCTGTTCTCCTCACTACCTGGGCCACAGTGATGGTTACTCTGCTGTGGACTAGTCTCATGGCAGCCTCTAGGAATAAATCTACTGCGTGTGCTTTAGGGTAGGAAATGACTGTACTGCAAATTGGCTGAGTCCAAGATGCTGACAAGAAACACTGCCTAAGCATTCATGTTTAATAAAAATGTCTTCTACTCTTTTTATTGTCAGACAGTAAACACCATAGCTGCCACGGATCAGGTACTGACAGGCGCAGGTCGGTGCCCAGCTTGCACAGAAAGTTCTGGTAGGCTGTTTTTAAATCTAGAATCCCACTACTGAGCCAGCAAAGGTCTTACCTCTGGCTCTGATGCACTGTTGGCTTTGGCATGGCTTTCTGAGTTCAGCCCCATTTCTGGGTCATCCTCCCAGTAAAGACAACACCATCATATCATGGCATGACACTGCTTTCCTGTCCACATTCGGCAATTGTGGTCATTGTCCTGTGATGCCCTGTGACCAGTTGGGGACTTCACAGGGTAGAACTAGTGACTTCTTTGGCTTGCTCATATCCCAGTACCCTTCCTCTATCTCTCTTCACACCCGGTTTCTATGTCCACCCATATCGCTCAAAGATTTAGCTGGAGGACGCCTCTGTGAATCCCAGGCAGCAGTCCCTGCTGACTCCTCAACACTTGGCCCACTGTTTCATCTCACTGTACCCTGTAATTAGTTCCTTTTTACTCATTGGATAGGAAATCCCCCAAGAAAAAAGAGCCATATCTATTAAATCCCTAAGCCTTGTGTAAATACAGGTGGAATGTTCTTAATGCCATTTACAAATTCAGTTTAAAAATGAATAATGAGCAGATGGAATGACTAAATTATGTCTGTTTTTCTAACTTGTTTTTAATGTTAATTTCTTATTTTTATGTGTATGGGTGTTTTGCCTGCATGTATGTCTGTGTACCACTTGTGTGCCTGACTCCCCGAGGAGCCCAGAAGAGGGCATTGGAGTCACGGACTGCTGTGAGTCAAGTGTAGGTGCTGGCAATCCAATCCAAGTCCCCTGGAAGAGCAGGTAGTTCACAGCAGTATCAGCCTTGCCCTTATCATTATGATTACTGGGCTTGTACATGCTGAACATAGTACTGAGTCTCATAAGAATATGTTCATACAAGTTGATAACGTCCTTTGACCATGTCCCCCAAATATATGGTTTCTGGAGGTCAGAAGCTACCAAGTTAAAAAACAAAACAAACAAACAAACAAAAAACCAGAGGTAAAACTGCCTACAGAAAGATGCATTTTTTTTTTTTTTTTAATTATCGAAAAGACCAACAAAAACTTACCAGATATGGAAGTATACACCTTTGATCCCAGTGCTTGGGAGGCAAAGATGGATTTCTGAGTTTGAGCCAAGCCTGGTCTACAGAGCAAATTCTAAGACAGCCAAGGCTACCCAGAGAAATCCTGTCTCGAAAAACAAAAACAAACAAAAATCATAAAATACACGTAGCCTACAATTGCACATCCTTAAGAGCACAGGTTGTGGCATGACACATTGGCATGGCTGTGCAGCGGTGACCTTCAGCTTTTTCAGAACTTTTCAGTGCCCCTTACTCTATGTTCATTAAGTGATAACTCCAATCTCTCTCCTCTCCCAGCCCCTGTGCTGTAAAGTATGTCTTGTAATGTCAGTCCTATAGGAAGCTCAGATAAGTGCATTCTCACAATTTTTGTATTTTGATAACTGGCTTATTTCACTTAGCATCGTGCCTGTTAGGCTCATCCATGGACTCAGCAAGCTACAGAGCCTCCTTCCTGATCAAGGCTAAAAAATATTCCATTTACCTATGCTATCTTTGGCTTATGCATTCGCCTCTAAACAGATGCCGAGCCTGTCCCAACATCTGGTTATGGCACAATGCTGCCCCTGAACATAGGTGTGCAAACATCTGTTCAAATTCCTAACTCTTCAGGGTATGTACCCAGAATTACAAATTTTCCAGCAATTCTGTGTTTGGTTTTTGCTAGTCTCTATATTGTTTTCCACTGTGGCACCATTTTATCAGGAAGCAAAGATGTCTTTCTTTCCACAGCCTCAGCCTTCTAGGATAAAGCTTGGGTGTGGCTCCCAATGGTTCACAAGTGATGCTTGCTTCTCACTGTGATAAGATTGAAAATGGTGGAGAGTTTGGGAGGTGGGGCTGAAGAGGGCTGTTGGGTCATCAGGAAGATTAAGGTAGTTATTTCTCTTTGGGTCTCGGCTACTTCCTATGAGCCGGTGGTTATAAAACAATAAGCAGAACTGATTCCAGCCCCTCTCTCTCTCCTCTCTCTCTCTCTCTCTCTCTCTCTCTGGCTTCTTCCCTTGGTACGTGGTCCCTCCCTTGTGTATGAACTCTCTCCATAAAACCATTGGCCATGAAGTTTCTCAGACAAACTGGACCCTGTACCAAAGGCCAAATACATAGGCCACTTGACCTTGGACTTCAGCCTCCCAAATTGAGAAGTAAATAGCCGTGCTTCCCTTAGAAAATATTCAACCTCAGTTTTTTTTTTTTGTTTTTGTTTTGTTTTTTTTTTTTTTTTTTTTGCTATAGTGACAGAAAATGAACTAATTTAGTCAATAATGACTCTTATTGTCTGATGTGTGTGTTGAATTAGTATGTTACTGTAGCTTTGATTTACTTTTTTGTTTGTTTGTTTGTTTTTGTTTTTCGAGACAGGATTTCTCTGTGTAGCATTGGAACTTGCTCTGTAGATGGGTTGGCCTTGAACTCACAGAGATCTGTGTGCCTTTGCCTCAAAAGTGATGGGATTAGAGGCACACATTTCTGTAATGGTCAATGATGTTGGAGAAAGACCAAAAGTCTTTAACTATATGTATTTTAGGTTATTAAAGAAATAAATCATGTATTTTAAAGAACACTTGAAATGTATAGAAACGAAAATTAAATCCTAGAAAAATTAAAAAAAAACAAAAACATTTCTTAATACTTCAGAATACCCTTCTGGTTTTTTGGTTTTTTTTTTTTTTTTTTTTCCACAGAAATACATTTTTCTGGCAAACAAAAAAATTGTCTTAGTAGAAACTTCTACCCAACCCTGTTCCAAGAAGGGAGCTTTTTCTTTCAGTGGGCTGTGCAGATGTGGGGGAAAGTGTCGTCGGTTTGTGGTTTACTAGCAGGTCTCTGTTTTGCAGAGAGGGCAGAGGACGAAGAGCGCTGGAACAGTTAGGAGCTGTTGATGTTGGAAGGGAAGTGCTTGGCCAGAGAGGGGGACAGGTGAGGTGCGGTTTCTGGCAAGAGAGAAGAGCTTCAGAGGGAAGAACAGATGTGTGGAGATCTCTAGTGAGATCTTTATTGCTTGCTGGGAATGTGGTGAGCGTGCCAGAGGTGGGAGGAGGCTGGAGAATGAGGTAAGGTTAGGCACCTAAGGGCGGGAGCCTTTAGGAAACTGGAGCTGACACCATGTGCCCTCTCTGTTAGTATGACCCCCATGCTGTGTTACTGATTTTTGCCAGCTTCCTATCTGTGGCACTTTCTTTCCGGGCTCCTTTATGCTAACATGACCTTGTGACTTAGCTAAGGAAGAATGGATTTGATTACAGTGATTTCCAGGCCAAAGTCCCCTCCCCCACTTTCCTTCTCCCTCTTGCTCTGGGCCCTGCTCCCTCTGGCCCAAAGTACACTATAGCTATCTTCAGACACCCATATGAGGGCATTAAGGATGGTTGTGAGCCACCATGCAGTTCCTGGGATTTGAACTCATGACCTCCTGAAGAGCAGTCGCCACTGAGCCATCTCACCAGCCCCACACCAAAGTTTTTAAGAGGCAAGGATGTCCCCCATTGTCCTTGCTCTCTGTCAGCTTCATGGGGGTGGGGTAGAGGAATGACAAAGCCTCAGGGACAAGGTCTTGCTGTGTAGCCCAGGATGGCTTCAAACTCATGATCCTCCTGCCTCAGTCTCCCGAGTTCTGGGATTACAGACGTATGCCACCATGATTGATTCCAAAACTTAGGTTTCCACAAACTCAATGGAGTCATTGGGAAGACAGTCATCTGACCTGGGACTTGCTTTACATTGTTGTGCAAAAATAAGAATGTGAAAAAGAATCACAAGCCGGGCAGTGGTGGCGCACGCCTTTAATCCCAGCACTTCGGAGGCAGAGGCAGGCAGATCTCTGAGTTCGAGGCCAGCCTGGTCTACAGAGTGAGTTCCAGGACAACCAGGGCTACACAGAGAAACCCTGTCTTGAAAAACCAAAACAAACAAACAAAAAAGAATCACAAAAATAAGAACGTGAAAAGCACTTTCTCTGGTTCCAATAGTCTAGCTTGCTCTACTTAATACACCAAGATTGAGGTATTTAGTTGCTGGTTTGTAACTTTAATGGGTAACATGGAGACCAGAGTCACAGTGCACCAGACTGATAGCTCTGATAACTTATGGAGTTGGTTTCTTTTTGTCTCTGTTCTAAGCTGTTCCACCCAAGACTTGCTGTCACATGATCAGAGCACTGACTACAACAGGCCTTCCTGCTTCTTGTTCTGTGCCACAGAGAGCCGTGTGTCTTCCATATCAACCAGCAACAACCCGAGGCTCTGTGCTGATGGTCTCATGCCACAAACCTGTGACCCCCAAAGGTCTGGACCGTTTGGTATTGGAACGGAAGCCAGCTAGGCTGTGTCCACACCAACCGCATGGTTGCTGACAGCGATGCTTTTCTCAAGAGTACAGAGGATGGGTTGCCAGATGTACAGAGGCGAAATCACTTGATCTCAGCTTTCTTGAAATAGAAAAAGTTCTTTTGGAGATGCTAAAGAAAAATGAAGTCATTTCCCTCTTACATGGACTGAATGATGTCTTTGGGAAAATTACTTTCAGAGAAAGAAAAAAAAAAAAAAAGACAAGAAGATTGGAAGTGGGGATGGGGAGAATGACAAAGAAGGACACGGATTCACAAAGCTGGAGGAAATTCAACAGTTCCGGAACAAAGTTCAGAAACAGTCTCAGAGTGAGGCAATCTCAGAGTGAGGTGTGCCTAGCAGAATAAGAGAGATGGTGTGCCCTGTTGTTAGAGGTGGAATATTTCAAGCCAGGCTTGTTTCTCTGGCCGTTAGCTCCGGGTTATGGAAATACTTGCAACTTACCAGGCAGGGCAAGCCATAAGTCAAGGGTGCTGTCCCTGTGCCAACTTCAAGCTGGATGTGCTGTTCTCAGCTATTCCTCCAAACACTGCATATTTATTCTTCTGGACACCATACCATGTGCGAGAAATAAAAGGGAGGTAGATGTATATGCATGCCTTCCTTCCTATAGCACATCCCTCTTTACCTTTGTGACAGGAGCTAAATTGATTTTGCTTGTTGGTTCAAAGATCACAGAATTGGACCGGTTGTCTTAATATATAACAAAAATAATTTCTCTTCGCACAGATGCACTTTGATTGACTTGGCATCCTTGCCTGTAAAATCTTCACAAACAAAAGAAACTCAGAGAGCTCTGCTATAATAAGGTTAGACTCACATGGCAAGGCAAGTGCTGAATTTAAATTGCTCAGCGACGCCTCCCACAGAATGGTCTAATTCACCTTTTCTCTGCCACTTTGGAGAGAGCAGAAGTGCTGGGCCAGCTCTGTGTGGTCTCCTCGTCTTCCCGCTCCTCCTCGTGTATCCAGCTCGACTTCTGCTCTTGCCATGGAAACTTCCTGAACCTTTCTAGTCTTTAGCTTCCAGGCATCCATTGGAAAGCCACACAATGGACATAAGGGTGAAGCCAGGCAGACTACAGTCAGCTCAGATCTGTGTGTTAGCTGCATAGCTAGGAATGGGATCATTGCCCACCCCAGCCTCAGTTTCCTCCTCTAAAACAATAAGAGTAAGAGTAACGTGGAATGAGATGAGATAAGGCAGCAGAGCACCCAGCACGGCACCTACCTCCAAGTCGACAACTGACGTCAACTGCTTTGAGTTTCCCAGAATCCCTCCACCACCACTCTGGGCAGTACAGTGTGGGACAGATACTCCCACTGGCCAGCACACCCACCATTCCTCTTTCTATGTTAAGATTTATGTATATGCGTGTTCATCTATGCAAGTTTATGTGCACATGTGAGTGCAGTTGTTCATGGAGACCAGAAAAAGGCACCAAGGTTCCTGGGATCTGGAGTTGCAGACTGCTGTGAGCCTCCAGATGGATGGATGCTGGGATGGAACTCAGATCCTCTGCATGTGCAGTAAGAGCTCTTAATGCCGAGCTCTCTCCAACCTCTACCATCCCTCTTAGGCCAAACAGATGAGAATTTAAAATAACTTCAGAGTGGACACAGTTGTGGGCCAGGTTGGGCTGGGAAAACCAGTGGCTGTCAGGTAAGGTCACACACAGTAGGTGAGTCTGTGTTTGAAAACAAGCAGGGTGAGTTCTCCATTAAATGGTGCAGGAAACACACATCAAAATCCAACCAAGTGATTGAATGGCTGAGGAAGCCCCTGGGGCAGCTGTTATCAGAGTCAAAAACCTGATCAGAAACTGCGACTGCGTGTTAGCTCAGGTCCCAAGAGCGCCACTAGTCACAGCTTTTTGTTTGATGCCAGCTCAAGCATTTAGGTCACTCAGAATTGGGCTGGATTCTCCTGAGTGAGAATTGTGTTTCTTAGGTGTTGCCTCAGTCCATCTGCTATCACAAAATATCATGGTCTAAATAGCTAATAAATAGTAGGAATGCACTTCTCACAGGTTTGGAAGCAAGGATGTCTAGGGTTAAGGTTCTGCTATATTCAGTGTCTGGTGTGACCCACTTCTTCATTCATCAATGGCCCATTCCACACAGTGTCTTCACACTGTGGAAAGCGTGAGGAGAGAGTAGCCACTGAGAGATCTGAAAAGACATAAGGACTTAATTGTTACCCAAAGTCTCATTTCCTGCTCCCCTCACTTTGAGGGTTAGAACACAGGTGTTTGGTGAGGACACAGACATTTAGACAATGACAGATCCTAATAGGGTTGGGTAGAAGAGGTAACACTTGACATTGCCAAGAACACATTGTGTGTATGAGGTAGGGTGGGGTGCACATATGTGTACAGTCACATGTGCACATGTGCATGGAGGCAAGAGGACAACCTCAACGTCATTCCTTAGGTGCCAAAACCTTTACTTTTATGTGTATGAGTGTTTTGCCTACACATGTCTATACACTACATGAATGTAGTACTCAGAGGAGACCAGAAGAGGGCAACAATCCCCGGAACTGGAGTTAGAGATTGTAGTGAGATGCTAAGTGAGTGCTAGGACTCCAATCCAGGTCCTCCTGAAGAGCAACCAGTGTTCTTAACCAATGAGTCATCTCTCCAACCCCATCCAATTTTTTTTTTAATTGAGACATGAACTTGTTCTGGAACTACTAGATAGTCTAGGCTGGCTGGCTAGCAAGCCTTTCCCTATCTCTGCCTCCCTAATGCTGGAATTACACACATGTAGACCACACCTGGCAGTTTTTAATAGGGGTTCTGGGGAATCAAGCCCAGGTCCTTGTGCTATGGACGGAGTTACCCCTCCAGACCAAATAACACATTTTACTCACCTAAAATAAGTCAACACTGCTTCTCACAAAGGCTCTTGATAAATGTGAATTCAAACAGTGTGGCAGGCCCTGAACTGAGCAACACAAGCTAACAGAGCTTGTTTTTGTAGCAGTCACAGTTTATTGATAGCCATTGCTAATGTATGGCCTGTGGTATAAGAGCCTGGACCACGGAATCTGCTGGTTAGCATTAGATTCCTGGTTCTGTTCCCCGTGTAGCCTCACAAGTCCCAGACCTCCCCAGAGGTTGCTTTTCTCAGCTCTGATTCAATTTCTCAGAATTCTTAATAATCCTCTCAGGGTTGAGGAGATAGCTCAGTGTGTAAGAGTATGTACTTGCAAGTACCAGAGAGGGGTGGCTTTGAATTCCCAGAGCCTACAAAAAAAGTCAGGAATGGGCTGTGTATGGAAGGATTCTGAAAGCTCTCTGGCCAGTCAGCCTCACTGAAATTGTGAGCTTCCAGTTCAGTATGAGAGAGACCCTGTTGCAAGTCAATAAAACAGAAAAGAACAGAAGGCATCTAATGTCTGTTCTGGCCTCTGCACATATGTGCATGGATGCAAACCCTCACGTACGTGCACCCACATACACATGCACACACAGACCAGACAACTACCAAAACAAATTTTGAAAAATTCTCTTTCCCTTGGATATTTGCTGTAAAGATGAAATGAGCTAATTCATGCCAAGAGCCCAGTCTGCTACCTGGCACATACAAACCTCACTCCATGTAAACAAGGATGATAATAGCTACCACCACCACCACCCCGCCCCCCCCCCCAGTTCACATTTCTTACCCCTGTCTTCACATGGTGCAGACTAAAATTCATTGGATCACAGTCTTACATGAGACTTGAAGACAGCCCTTTGCTATTTTGAGAAATCAGCACCTTTTTTAAAGCAATAAATCCTCAGGGTAATGCTCTGTGGATATTACTGATGGTAAGGAGAGGGGTTGTCACTGAGAATCTGTGTAAGAGATGCAGAAACTAGACCCACGGGGGACTGAGGTCAATATAACCTTCAATTACCTGGGAAATCAGCTCTTCTTCCAAATTGAGTTGTTCTTTTCCCTCAGCAAGCCAGGCCTCACTCGAGAGAATGTCTACAAATCATCTGTGCCCTTGATCGAATTGGAGAGAGTCTGGATAATGACATTATACGCCTAACACAGCAAAAAAATGAGCTTAAAAGGTAATTCTCCTTAGAGAACATAGAGGAATAGTGGGTTCTTTGTATGGACTCTGCGGTGATGTCATTGTCTCGCTGTCACTGGGATTCGGGGTTCAATTGGGCTGAGCCCCAGTCGTGATGGATTGTAGTGCCTCTCACCTGGACCCTCCATGAACAATGACTCCATTGTGAG
This sequence comes from Mastomys natalensis, assembly GCA_021653895.1. Taxonomy (NCBI): domain Eukaryota; kingdom Metazoa; phylum Chordata; class Mammalia; order Rodentia; family Muridae; genus Mastomys; species Mastomys natalensis. The sequence goes on along the minus strand of JAJTUV010000973.1, from coordinate 1,733,853 downwards.
ATCTCAGGCCGGCCCTTCAGCTTGGGAAAGGAAACAGTCACCTGATCTCCATAAGGATTGAAATTCCCACAGCAATCTTTTTACCGTATTTCTCAGAGGGGTCTAAGCAAGAAGGCTCAAAGCCCCAGGCCCTACTAAAGTGCTGGCCCAGGATGTTATGGAGGCTGACAGGTATAGCCGCAGCTTTCCTCATCTGCCAATAAACCACAGCAAACATGAATTGGAGACACTGTAGTAAGTTCGGGAAGCACAAACTAATACTGGCTTTACATTGGACCTAGTGGAGAGTAGACTTGAAACTACAAAAAAATTTACATTGAAACAAGCACAGATATATGATGTGGAACTCAACCTTTGCCAGCTGCAAAGAACAAAGTGAATGGGAAAAAATAAAGCCCCACACATCTGCCCTGGGTAAGACTGAATACACTTCTTCCTCCCCATAGGGGGGTGTTGTCTTCTGGTTCCTAGAGGGGGCGATGTTGGAAGACTTTGAGAACAGGAGTTGGGGAGGGGGGTCAGGCTCCAGCAGTGGCATTTTCTGCGGTAAGGTCCTCTAACACAGTGGAAGGATGCCAGCTGAATGGCTGGAGCCCAGCACCTAGGGAGGAGACCCCTGGCCCAGACTGGCAGCCACCCTCCCCTGCATGGCACCCCTGCACCTCTCCCGACCGCTGCCACAGTGCCGTGTCTGCTGCTCAGGAGTCCATCTAGTTTTATGTTACTATTAAGTTTTCCCTTAAGACACTGATGAAGGTGAAGACAGCTTAGGGCACGAAGGAGAGACTAGAGAGCAGAGAGCAGAGGGGAGAGAAGAGAAAAGATCTCTAACATCAAATAATCTTGTCTATTGCTGTACTCTGTTCATCTACCTTTGGGAGCAATCTATCTGATTTTAAGACCATCCCCCTTGGAACACAATGCCCAAGTCACTGAAGCCACCATTTGGGCCTTCCTTCCTCCCCCTCCCCCCGATGCCCAGTTCAGTATCTGCAAACGTGCCTAGACTGCGTGGCGTCAGTGTTTCTGAGCGTGAGAAGGGGTGTCTTTTTTTTTTTTTTTTTTTTGGTTTTTTAAGACAGGGTTTCTCTGGGTAGCCCGGGCTGTCCTGGAACTCACTCTGTAGACCAGGCTGGCCTCGAACTCAGAAATCCGCCTGCCTCTGCCTCCCAAGTGCTGGGATTAAAGGCGTGCGCCACCACCGCCCGGCGAGAAGGGGTGTCGAGAGGAAATGAAGACTAGCTGATGGGCAGGAAACAAAAGCACAGTGCACGAGGCCTCAGCGGTGTCTGTGGCTGGCAAACTAGAAAACTCCAATCACAACGCAAGCTGAACGCTCCCAGGGACTCGCAAAACCACTGAGCCCCAGATTGCTTAAGCACCGCCAAACCTAGAAAGGCACTAAGTAAAACATAGTGGACAGCTGAACTTTTAAATGACCTTTTCAGACCATGACGTCACTGGAAGGGCCTTAACTGACCCTTAATAATTCTCTCATTATGGGACTCTGATTATTTGAAAGGCACGTCAGTTTCTGAGCTTGCCTGACATGCATGTTAGCAGTAGTCTTAGTATCCAAACGGTTTGTTACAAAGAACGATTTACCTCTGTACAAATAACCACAGTGAGCGGAGAAGGCAGGTGTCCATGCAGGACACCAGCCATCGATCTGACCCCTAAGGCTTGCAATTCTATGGCACTGCCATAAAACTTGATGCCTTAGGATACAAAGCATACATTTTCATAGCCTGCAGAACTTAATTTACACCGTGCTGAGGTTTGGACCTGTCTCCGAGAATTTATGTACTAGAAACATGACCCCTACTGTGACATCACTGGAAAGGCCTTGACTGGAGCTTAGCTCACAAGAGAGTCACTGTCCTGAATAAGTTAGCAGCATTATAGAAAGGGGCCTGCGTCAGTCACTTGTCTTCTTGCTGGACGACATACCATAGAAGGCATCTTTAGGAAGGAAAGCTGATCTTGGCTCACAGTTTGAAGGCTCATCATGGTGAGAAAGGCACAGCAGCCAACAGCCAGTCACACTGCGTTTATAGTTAGGAAGCAGAAAGAAATGAATGCTCACTTGAAGAGGTACTTAGCACACTTAAAATATACATATTTGTTTTTATATTTTATGCATATGAGTATTTTGGCTGTATGTGTGTGTGTGTCTGTGTATGTGTGTGTGTGTGTGTGTGTGTTGCTCACAGGGGCCATGTTAGATCCTCTGGAATCCAAGTTACTGTCTCTTGTGAGCCACCATGGAATGTTGGGGACTGAACCTGGGTCCTCTGCAAGAGCAGCCAATGCTCTTAACCACAGAGCCTTCTCTCTAGCCTCTCACTTGATTTGTTTTTATTTGGTCTGGTTACCCACCCTAGTTAATCCAATAATAATGATTGGGGGCAGTTAATTCATGTATGGTCTGTCTGTATGCCACCTGTCCCCTAGACACCAGGAGAGAGTATTGGATTACCTAGAGCTGACGTTCTAGGTGGTTCTGAGCAGCCTGGCATGGGTGCTGGGATTCAAACTCAGGTTAGAAGATAACCATTGAGCCATCTTTCCAACCCCAATTAACCCATTCTGGAAACTCTCTCTCAGTCAAGCCCAGAAGTCTTGGTCTGGTCAAGCTGACAATCATATTAACCATCACAGGGCTGTTTAAGGAGTTACCTCATGTCAAAGAATCACCCTTCCTCTTTCTGCCATGTAAAGATACAGCACAAAAGTACTTTTCAGCTTCTAGAACTGTGAAATTATTTTCTGTTCTATAAAGAACCTGGTCTCAGGCTAGAGAAAGGGCTCAGCGGTTAAGAGCACTGACTGCTCTTCCAGAGGTCCTGAGTTCAATTCCCAGCCACCACATGGTGACTCACAACCATCTGCACTGCGATCTGATGCCCTTTTCTAGTGTGTGTTGTGGATTTGGTTTATTGCTTGCATTATGTTATTTGGGTTCCCAAAATTGCACCATAATCCTGCATGTGAGACACTGAGGGTCAGTGCCCCCAGCTGGTTCTGATTGGCAAGTAAAGTTGCTGGTGCCTAATGGCTGGGAGACAGAGGCAGGACTTTAGGATTCACAGGTAAGAAGAAGAAAAAGAAGCAGAATTGCCATGCCAGGAAAGGAATAAAATCAAGGCTTGAGAGCTGCAGGAGAGACAGCATACCAATCACGTAAGAGCCTGGAGAAGAGCGGCCCCAGGGTTTATACAGAATTTTTTTTTTTTTTTTTGTATGACCTCAAACTTGAAGCAACATTTTAAGTCAGAGAAGTATGTATGAGACGAGGGGGAAGGGCTCTTCCACTTATTTTCCACAGGCAGATGTTTCAACAACTGTCGACAAGGTGTCTTGTATCCGGATGCTGCAGGCAGTGAGAGGTGGCACACGTGCAGCGTGTGTGAAGACTAACAAAACTGGTGATGAGGAGCAAGGTTCTAGCCCTTCTAATTAGTTGGTTACATCTGTGAACATTTGATTCTGTTTTAGGGAATTGGCCAGTAGAGTCAGCTGAAGGGAAGGAGCGTCTTCCTGTCACTGAGCGTCTGGTCAGGTGATGGCTTTCAGATGTAACTGAGATATTTGCATTCACAGCTACAGTTTGCAAAGCACTGCTGTTAAGAAATATGTGTAATAAAATGGGGCCAGGCATGGTAGTACATACCTTTAATCCCAGCATGTTGGGAGGCAGAGGCAATAGAATCTCTGTGAGTTCAAGGCTAGCCATGCATACAAAATGAGACCCTGTTTCAAAAAACAGAACAAAGCAAAAAAAAGAGGGAAAATATATAAAATCATTTCATGACTGGAAAAAAAAGGCAAAACACAGAAAAGATAAGATGATTGGTAGAAAGATGAGTGAAAAAGAAAGCAAACAATTGATTTTTAAAAATTATTAATCAATAGTTGGTGGAAAGATGGCTTAGTTCAGAGCATTTGTTGTTCTTCTAGAAGATTGTGGTTAGATTCTCAGTACATCTCCTTGGATGCTCTCAACCTCCAGTTCTAGGGAATCTGACGCCCTCTTCTGGCCTCTACCAGCACTGCAGGAACATGGTGCACATAAACTCAGGCAGGCACACACAGATACGCATAATAAATATATTATTAGCTAATTATAAAAAAAGGAAAATTATATGTACAAATGGTATTCTATGTAAGGTTTTGTGATGGCTAATCTTGGTTGTCAACTTGACTACACTTGGAATGAATCAAAATCCAAGCAGCTGGGTATAGCTATGAGGGATTCTTCTTGGTTGGATCGTTTTGAGTCGGAAGACCCTAAATCTGGGCCACACCTTTGGATGGCCGCCCACATAAGAGAGAAGGGAGCCTTTGCTGTTGTCTGCTTGCACTCTCACGGGCAAGCTCATCTCTCCTGTCTCCAAGCCATCCCTTCACTGGAGTTAGAACCTACTTCTTCAGGTTCCCGATATGGACTACAAACTGGCAGCTCTCTAGGACTTCCCAGGGACTCCAGCACCAGGTCGGGACTGCTGAGACATCCTTTCTCCTAGATTGAACAACTACCAGATCTTGGTACTTTCTGTCAAGAGACAGACATTTTTGGTACTCAGATCACACCTTGTAGCCTATCTAATAAATCCCTTAAATAATATATGGATATGTATTAGTTAATTCTATCAGTTCTGTTCTTTAGAAAAACCTGATTGTAATACAGATTTCCAGAATTTAAATATATTGAAATCCCATGGTATTGTTAGAAAGAGTTGGGGAGACTTATACATGTCAATAAATACTTCCTAAGGCACTATAAGCAATCATAGAACATTATGAATAATGTACACAATGAGATATAGTTACATGTATATCAACTCACACACACACACACACACACACACTACCTCCATACTCAAAGGCATAAAAAGGGAGACTGAAAGGTATTGTGCTCGAGCAATAAACAGTTGTTATCAAAAAGCCACTAAGATCTGGAGATGCTTGTTACTGTATCACATTGTGTCCTACTCTAACTGATACAAATGAAGAGAAACATTACAAGTTTTCTCCACAGTATGTGCATTTGGGATACACACATGCTTACAAGTTACTTATAAACTAATTTTTTAAAAAATTAACTTCTTAGCAAAATTATCAGTTGCTACATGTCAATGACATTTGCGACTGTTGATAAGTAGAAACTATAGAGCCTGAAGTCAAGGGCAGAGCTGAAGCACCTGCCTGAGGGCTGCAGGCCAGCACACTGTACTTACAACCTGAACTACTATGACACATGAGATGTGTAGTCCAGCCAATAACCAAGAAACCTGGTGATGAGTTATATATAGAATTTATGTATGATGATGGTGGGTGATCAGGATAGAAAACTTTTCCCACCCTACCTCATTGCGGGAGGACTTCCCAATAGGTGATGGGCCCACAGTGGTTATTTTTGCCCACTATGTAAGGCATGGTTTTCCAGTAAGAGGAATTAAGTTACAATTATTATGATTCTCATTTCATGGTGCTGGTCCCTTTAAATATGTCCTCAACAGGAAAAAAAAAAGGCCACCAACTCAAGACACATAAGGCTCTTATTCTCTTACTTCCTGGTGGCTCAGGCCCTTGTTCAAATCTACTCAACATTTTCTGACAGAGCCCTTCCTTTCTGTCAAACATTGTAATTACCAGCTGCAAGAAGATGCAATCTTGCCTTCTTATTCTTAGCCTGATTTAGGAGACAGGTAGTAACAGCTACCCAGAAGCACAGTTGACAGAGACTTTCAGTTGACAGTACTGCACTTTCAGCAGCAGGGGGGTGGGGTGGGGGGGATAGGATTGGATGTGGGTTCTAAGCATTTCCAGTTCACCCAGCAAAACAAAAATAACTTCCAAGCCAGGTATAGTGATCTCTACTTATTCATACAAAGATTAAAAGGAATGAATTGACTTTGTCAAGTCTGCCAGTTCCCCAGGAGGTACGTGTCCAGTTGTTTGCTCTGCCCCTGGTTGTCACCTCTTACTCAAGGGTCGGATAAATAATGGTACCAGAGTGGAACAAATGGCAGAGAGGCACAGAAAAGGGATGAGTAAGCCCTGAGTCAGAACATTAACCTTCAGAACAGGACGCTAAGACCCAGCTTCTTGCTTATGTTGCCCCCAGAGGACACGGCAGAGATGTCTTACTGTTATGGCCTGGAGATCTGACTTACGTTAGCTGTGGTTAACAATCCCTCCAGTCCTTCCCACACCCTCCCCAACCTGGAAATGGAAACAAAAGTCCAATTTGCTGGAGGCTGGGAGTAGGGAGAGGTAATCCTTCACAGGAGGTCTGTAGTTAAGCAAAGAACTCCAGAAATTAGGCTCTGGGAATGCAAGGGCCCCAGGTCCACCCTACCCCTATCCCTCCTGTAGCTGAGGCAGGGGACTGGTCATACTCATCTTCTATCAACTTATTAGCATTTTCCCCGATTAAGCACTCAGAAAACAGAAAAGAACCTAGGGATCTAATTTAGGTCGGTTCTGTTACTGAAGAGCCCAATCTGAACATGGTAGTGAGAAGGCTAAGGCTGATTCCATGACAGGCTTCAAATTGGCAGTTAAGGAGACTAGGCTAAATCTCTGTTTCCAAGAACTGGGCAATTCCAGGCAAGTCCAGGCCTCAGAAACTGCCACCACCTGGCCTGAGGCAAGGACAATGGGTCAGCAGCAGTTTCCAGACTTCCTCAGTAACAGTTCCCAGACCTCTCCAGCAAGTTTCCAGCCCCCAAACCCCAGTAATGGAATGTCTGTAGAGATGGACCCAACAGATTAACATAGAGGTCACCTACCCCAGTATCCCTAATGTGCTGTAAATCAGTCCTGCAAGCTCACTTGGTGTCTCTCTATTCTGATAATAGGAGACCCCAGCATGCTGGACTTCTGCAAGAATAAACCACTTGGGTTTATATCCATCGGCAATCATGGACCCTTCCAGTAGGCCCAAGACTCTCTTCACTTGGGGCTCATTTCTCCACTCAGTGGGGCAAGAAGTGAGTGGAGGAGTTTTCACTAGAAGATTCTGAAAGATGTGAGCAAGGAGCCTTTGGGTGGTCTTTCCTAGGCTCTGCTTTAGACTGGGGCTTGGAGGTTCTTCTGGCCTTTGAGCTAATGACCAGCAAGATGCTGGTGGCACTCAGAATAGAACCAAGGGATCCTTATCAGAGAAGGGCAATTCTGGGCACTAGTGTGTGCCTCCATTCTCTTGTTTGAAAAGAAGTCAGGTTAGATGAATTCTTAGGTTTCTTTTAACACGTGGTCCAACATAAGGAGAGAGAAGATGCCAGTGAGGAATAGGGAGGTGGCTCAGTGGGCAAGGGCATCTGCTATGTAAGCATGAAGACCTGAGTTCAAATCCTCAATGACTGTCCATTTAAAAGCTGAGTATACAAGCTCCTGTAATGCCAGCACCATGGGAGGCAGAGACAGGAGGATTGCTCCAGGTTCAATGAGAGAATCTGTCCCAAGGGAGTAAAACCAAAAGTAATAGAGTAGGATACCTGGCATCCCTCTCTGGCCCCTACATGTATACTACCATCCCCCTATCATACACACGTGCTACACCACGATATACTACTAACCCCCATACTACACAGTGCATACACCATTCAATATACTACTAACCCCCCATACATACACAAGTGCATATACCACACACATATACCACACATGCATACACACACACATACACTACACATACACATGTGCATACACCATATACATATACTACCAACCCCCCACATACTACACATACACAATGTTATACACACACATATCTTTAAACCACAGCACAACACACAAACACACACAAAACACACACAAACACACACACAAACACACACACAAACACACACACAAGAATACCCAGAACATACGGCTTCCTTGTGGAATGTAGAAAGCCACACAGACATTCCATTGATGTGGCAGAGAAGACAGAGATGGTATCGCCAGAATTATGACTCCCTGAAAAGTAGTGTTTAGTTTACATTAACATCAACATTATTTTTGCAATGTCATTAATGGCTTTAGATTTTTAAATGATTGCATGCCAAAAAAAAAAAAGGACTGCTTAACTTTCCAGTTACAGCCCACTGCCCTTCCTGGGGGACATCTTGTGCTCTCATGAAGATGCCAGTCATAGTTGAAGATGGCTGGGGTGTAATCTGCATTTTCATTTATTAAAATGTGTAACCTGAGGGAGCAGATGCTGTCTTCCAGCCTTCCACCCCCCACCCCACCCAGAGACAAGCTTGACCTCCAAGAGCTCTGACACTGCTAGGCTCACAGATGAGTTACCCATCCCCCACACCAATACCTGGCCTAACTGGGACCTTCCCCCAGAAAATCAAATAACTCAATTTAAAAATGGGGTACAGACTAAACAAAGAATTCTCAACTGAGGAATTTCAAATGGCCGAGAAGCACCTAAAGAAATGTTCAGCATCCTTAGTCATCAGGGAAATGCAAATCAAAACAACCCTGAGATTCCACCTCACACCAGTCAGAATGGCTAAGATCAAAAACTCAGGTGATAGCAGATGCTGGTAGGATGTGGAGAAAGAGGAACACTCCTCCATTGTTGGTAGATTGCAAGATGGTGCAACCACTCTGGAAATCAGTCTGGAGTTCCTCAGAAAATTGGACATAGCATTACCTGAGGACCCAGCTATACCACTCCTGGGCATATACCCAGAAGATGCTCCAACACATAACAAGGACACATGTTCTGCTTGTTGCACCAGCATAGGGGATGCTAGAGTGGTGAGGTGGGAGTGGGTGGGTAGGTGGGGGAACACCCTCTTAGATGCAAAGGGGAGGGGGGATGAGATAGAGGATTTGTGGGGGTGGGGAGACAAGGAAGGGGGACATTTGAAAAGTAAATAAATAAAATAACCAATTAATTTAAAAACATGTGTAACCTGAAAGAAGAGAGTGGGTTTGTATTTTGTGGTATTGTTTCATGGTTTGTTTATTTGTAATTGTTTTCCTTGGGACCTGATGTCAGGTACCTTTCACTGCAAGGCTGTTCTGAGCAGTGCCTCACATTCCTCAGATACTATGGCCTCTTTGCTCCTACTCTACCTGCCCTTGATCCCTGTGAACAAAACCTGAGGACCACAAGACTCATTCTCTTAGTGAATGAGGGAACAAGCTGTCCTTCAGGATGTCTGGTGTGGCAATGCATGCCTGACATCCAGCGCTCGGAAGAGCACGCAGTAAATTTTAGGGCAGCCTGGGTTGTGTAGCACGTTTCAGGTCAGCCTGGGTCATATTGTGTTCTAGGCTGTCCTGGGGTTGCATAGCAAGATTCCCCCCCCCAACCCCCTGCCTTGAAAAGTTGAGGACAGACAAACAAAATGAATAGAGACAAATCCTCCGGAGGAAGCCAGATCACCAGGAACTCTAAATTGTGCTGTGCAGGCTAGCAGCTGTTCCAGTTGTGAGGTGGACTGGTAGAGGCGAAAAAAAAACCATTAAGTTGGGTGAAAGTCGTGATCGGGTCTTGGTGGTAAATAGTCAACTAGTCCTTGTTGCAAGTTGCCATGTGAGTGCCTACATGACAGGAAAAAAGTCTGGTTGATTCTCGCATAGTTTTTTTTGATTTTATATTGCTCGGACAGGGTTCTGTGTTGGTGTCTGGAATCACTCTAGCAGCTGCCTCACTTCAGAATCGCATGCCTTGCCATGTGGGATTAAGCGGCAGCACAGCCGGTGATATCTCGCTTTATTTAAGGACTCTTTATTTATCTTCAAGACTCCACCCTTTGACTTCATCTGATCTCATTACCTCCCAAAGGAGCCACCTTCAAAAATACCATCATTGGCTGGGACATTAACTTAGAATTTGAGAGGGGACATAAACATCCATTCTGCAATGAGGTGTATTAAAATCCCGTGTCATGGGTCCCTGCTTAGCACCAAAGTTTGATCCCTGGCAGACAGAATCCTAAATTGGCCCATAAGATTCCTGCTCCTTGGTAGACTCACCCACACAAGCCCCCCCCTCTGAGGTGGGTGGGTGAACCTGACTTAATCAGATGAGATATTTAAAAGCAGGTCAAAGAAATTAAGAGAGATTGGATGCATGAAAGTATTTTCCTGGTGTTAGGAAGCTAGTTAGATATTGATAGTTTGGAAGACAATAGGTAGGTAAGCATAGGGAATAGCTTAACAGCTTAGGGACTCTACTTGGTTTGGGCTATGCACACATACCTCTTCTAATAATGCACTTGTCAGCCTAAGATTCTCATCTGCAAGTGCTATGCACACATACCCTACTTTGAACAATGTATCTAGCAACCTGTTAGCAACCTAGGAGTTGAGCTGCACACACACTCCTCCCTGGACAATGAAATGAGCTTCTCATCTTCTTAGTGAATATGAAACTTAGATCTCATTCAATCCTTCTCATCCATTTATAAAAGTAGAGAGGTTAGAGCTAGTTTGGGGTGCATGTATAACAAGGCAAAAGCAGATCTCTACGTGAATTAAAGGGGATCCTTTTTTTCTATCTTACATTATGCACAACTAAGCATGCATAACATTGAAATCAGATGTATAAGAAGGACACACAGAATAGAAAACTGGTTATATAACAGAATGCTATCAAAACAGGTAACTCCCTAAACCATACCACAGTAACCAAATCCCTCCTGTATATCGACCTCTGACTTATTGCTGTGATAAGACACCACGATATAAAAGAAAGTATTTAAACAGGAACCTGCTTACAGTTTCAGAGGGCTAGTCTATGACTATCATGGTGTGGGGCACATGGCAGGGGGCAGGCAGGTATGGTGCCGGAACAGTAGCTGAGGGCTTTACATCATGATCCACAGGCAGCAGAGAGAGAGAAGTCGAGAGAGAGGGCACCTGGTATGGCCTTTTGAAACCTCAAAGCCCACCCCCAGTGGCCCATCTCCTTCAACAAGGTCATCTCTCCCAATCCTTCCAAATAGTTCCACTGAGGACCAAACATTCAAATGTATGAGCCCATGGGCCCTATTCTCTTTCAAACCATAATAAAAAATAATAAATAATAAAAAGAAGGTCCAGGCAATAACTGGGGGCCCTTGAGTACCTTTCCTCTTGTGGCCCATTGTCATCTCGACAGTGGATCTGATTTGTCCAAGCTCCTTGCTTTGAATAAAGTTCTCTTGTTACTTCTGCAAATCTGTGGGAGCCTTGTTTCAATAAGAGGCCACAATCCTGGAGGCACACAGCCCAGACCTGACCATTGGCAACAGAACTGCATTCATAATCAGCAGCTTGAAAATCAAGTACTAGAACTCGGGGAACCCTGATGACACGTTGGGAGAATGTGACCTGAGCATATCCCTGGCCATGGGCGGAGGCATGCCACTCTAAGTTGCCAGCAATCTATCTACACAGAGGTTTTTGATTTTAAGACAGGCTCTCATGTAGCCCAGGCTGGCCTCGAACTCAGTATATATATGACCTTGAACTTTTGATATCCCTCTCTGTACCTACTCAGTGCTAAAATACAGATATGCACCCCTATGCCCAGTTTATGCAGTGTAAAATGAATTACTATTGAACCCAGGGCTTCATGCATGTGAGGACAGTGTTCTATAGTAGTTTCTATTTCCCCAATAGCCAGAGGCTTTCAGATATAGAGCAAGGACATGCTATTGCCCTCTTCTGGAAGAGTCAACCCAAAGGGCCCTTGCTACTACCTAGACAGAAAATAATTCCTCAGAAAATCTGTTTCTAATCTAGAGACTTTAGACATGCTAAGAAGTCTGCCTGAAGTCTAGATCAGGACTGTTGTCTCTCTGGTCACTGATAGCTGTCCTCTGAGAGTGCTTATCCCTTCTCTCCTTCAGTCCTGTGCTTTGTGTGTGTCATCTAAATTCTTTTGACAAGATTACAAGGACCACATTACTGAACAGTGCAGGAGCAGATCTAATGACAACGGGGTCTTACAGCCACTAACAGCTGTGCTGTGAGAGAGCCACAAGGTGAGGAAATGTAATTGAGCAACAGCCAGCAAGGACACTGAACCTGGATCTGACGACCAAGGGCAACTGCGTTCTGCTGGTAATGGTGTAGGAACAGGAAACAAGCACCATACCTCAGTGAGATCCTAGCCACGTGGAGACTGGCCACACTGGACCCATCTTCATGTCTTGATTCTTTCTTTGCTAAATATCCTGACGAAAGCATCTTAAGAAAGAAAGGGTTGATTGTGGCTTATAATTCTATAAGGACACCCTTCCTTATGGCGGCAGGGGGTGGGGGGTGTCATGGCTGCAGATGAGGAGGGCACATTAGCAAGTGCAAAAGGCTGCCTGGTTCCCCTGAATTCACACTTAAGAGGGGAGAGAGAACAGGAAATGGGGCTGGGCTGTCATGTCTCATGGCCTACCCAGAATGAGCCACTTCCGGCATGAAGCTCCACAACCTTTCCATAAGCATCCCAGCAGGAGACTAAGTGTGCAAACACTGGAGCCTATGGGAGACATACATTCGAATGTAACTGCCACACTTCTGAATAAATGTATGCTATTTTAAGCAGCTGAGACTAGGGTAAATTGTTATATAATAGAAGGAGCTAATAAAACTCCTTTCTCCAATAGACCAGTCCACCTCTCCTGCGTCTCTTTGTCTTCTATAGCTGGCTTCTGTTTGGTTTCTGATGACCATTCTCCAGCATCACTACATCCCTCTCTTCTTTCCCCTTCTCTCCTTTCCTCTGCTGTTTCCTCTGGGAACTCAGCAGTCATTCATATCTTCTCTGCACACAGCCCTCTTTGAATCCTCCCAAAGCACTCTGTTGTCTTCTCCCACCTCTTCCAAGTGTCCCCAGGGTGCACACCAATGTGGGACCACCATTTTCATCCTTGCAAGAGGCGCTCAGATTTCCAAAGCTGAAGAACATATTATTACATAACAGCAAGACATGAGCCCAAACAGCTCGATGCTGGGCTCTTAAACATAGCAACAGCAGAGAGCTTTTCTGGGCTTGAGGAGGAGCATTCAAATGTCTCCTAATTTCAGCAATTTTTTTTTTCTGGTCTATAGAATAGAAAGCCTAAAAACAGCACAAAGGTAGCTCAGGGCATTCATAGAAACCCCACCCCTTTACCAGACACTAGTGAGCGAGCAAGAGGGAGGAGAGAGCGGAGAGCCCAGCACGCTGTTGGGAGTCACAGGCAGATACTTTGTTTCCTGTTTACTGACCAGTCTGGAAGGAAAGGAACAAAAAGGGACAAGGAAAGAACAAGGAAGAAGGAAGGAGCCCATGATCCCTTTCCTGTCTCCTGTTTCCTGACACTGATACAAAGAGCTGGGTCCATCATACTTTCTCCAGGATGATTGACTGACAGATCTGAAACTCTGAACCAAAATAAACCTCTCCTCCCTTCAGGTTACTTTGTTAGGTATTTGCTCACAGTGATGCAGAAGTAACTAGTCACTCTCTGGGCTGGAAGGTGGTTGGGATTGCTGTGCTCTTGTTTGCGTATTCCTCTGAGAAGAGACTGTCCTCACTACTCAGACTATCTAAAGGTCACATGAGGACATCTCACTGGAGGTTTTGCCTGCCATGTATAGAATCTATTTGAAACAAGAAGTCCCCCTGGATCCTGGATTTGGAGGTCCACACTGTATCTTATTGGTTCTCTTCAGGTACCCTTAGGCTTGTTCTGTCCCCAGTCACTTCCGTCAAGCCAGCCACCTGACAGGACCTTCCTCCACTCCATTTCGTGCAACCTCACCACTGATGACCTTGACTTCAGCTTTCTGGATGGAGTCTGGGTGGCGGGGGGTGAGAAGGGCTTTCATATTATAGATGTTTCTGAGCCTTGTCCTGTGTCAGACTGACGGAACATTCACTGACCATTCACAGTATGTCTTCCAGTATGTTGAATGGTTCTATCTGTCCTATTCTGTTTGGCCTGAGAGACCTCTCTAGTCCATCGAAGCATTAAACAATTATTAGTTGAGAAGACAGGGCCTTTCTCCAGGCATGTTTAGAAACTGGACTCTTAGCAGTTGCTTGGGCTATGTGCAAAAAAGTAATTAGTTTTGCTGGATTTTATCAACATCAAGGTTTATTATTTCTATCTTACTTTCCCTGCTGTTTGATAAAACTCTCTGACAAGGGGCTGGAGAGATGGTCCAGCGATTAAGAGCACTTGCTGCTCTTGTAAGGGACCAGGGTTTGATTCCCTGCACCCATATGGTGGCTCACAGCCATCCCTAACTCCAATTCCAGGGGATCTGATGCCCTCTTCTGGCCTCCACAGGTACCAGGCACACATATGGCTCATATATTATATGCAGGCAAAGCACCCAGACATATAAAATTAAAAAATAAAAATAAACCTTGATAAAGCAATTTAAAGAAGAAAGGGTTTGTCTTCATCAACCTAATCCAGGCCACTTCCTTCAGAGCCTCCTCTTGCAGGTGATTCCCATCAAGTTGGCAGTTGTGGTTAGCCATCACACTGACAAAAAACACCCAAAGGCAGGCCAACGCACCTTAAACTATATCCTTGTGGGATTAGCTATTCGATTCATAGTGCTTAAATCATTGCCTTTATGTTTAATGTAAGAAGGGCGGTTTATGGTTTAAGGTCAGAAAGATTCGTTTATGAATGAAACTTGATCGTTTGATTATTTTCTGAGTGCAAAGGTACTGAGCCAAGAGATATAAACATGTTCACGCCCATTTCTAGCCTAAGACTTTAGAAGCTGGGAGAGGAAGTTAGGTGCATAGCACAGAAGTAGCTAAATACAGCCTGTAGCACAATGACTCTGTGTGTAAGTTCGCTAGCTGGAGGGATTTTACTGACATGAGCTAAGGACTGTCCCAAGTGTCTGGTGGAAAAGGCCCACTGGAAGTGGTGAGCAGTGGAGTCAGTTCTGGAGGCTGAGGAAGGAGCTGAGCTTTGAAAAGAGCCCTTCTGTTCTAAAATGAAGTCAGGCTCTCCGGTGTTCCTGAAAGAAACTGTGTGAAACCCCAGGAAGAAAATTACTCAACTACTTTTGATCCTTTGGCTTTTAACCTAGCAGTGAGTATATGGAAAAGAGACAGGGATGCCAGCTAGGGGCAGCGCCTCGGCCATCTGGAGAGCCCATCTACAGACTGTGGAGGAGAAGCGTCCGTCCGTCCGCTGGAGGAAAGGTGCTGTGACAGGAACATATGGTTGTCTCCCACTGAGGTGTGAGGGAAAGTGGGGGGCACTGAAAACAGCCATCAAGGCCTCTCTCCGGTAACAACTGGGTCTCCGATCTCTGGTGACAAGTAGGGCCATGAAGAAGGCTCATGTTATACAAAAGGCTGACGGTTCTGTCGTTGTCATCCCTGTGGGCGGAAGTGTGTGGGGAGGTAGCCGGGAAGCTTGTACTAGCTGGAGGAGGAGAGGAGAATTTGTCTTGGAAAAAGGCGTGTTTGTATGCCTGATCTTAGCTAGAGACATTTCTGCAGCTCAACTTTAATTTTTCTGTCACTAGGCATTATGTTATTTTGGTTGCTTCTAGGACTATGGCATTAAGATCCAGTTCTAAAAAAATAAATAAATCAATAAAAAACAAAACCAAAGCTGTGGGTGAGTCGGCAGATCCCCATCTCTCTTGGCTGACACCGGATACTGCTTTTTGCCTTTGTCACCAGCCCATGAGCTCAGCCCTAGGGGACAGCCTTGGGGACAGGCAGTTACAGTATCAGGCAGTTTCTGATATCGCTGTGTTACAGTGAAAGAATTTCTCAGCGGGCATGTGATTCTGTGGCGGATCAACTGCAATTAAGCGCAGTTCTTGGTTCCAAGCACTGAGTAAGAATGAGCTTCATAAAATAAAAAAACAAGGTTGTGGATGGAGATCGGAACTCCTCCTCTTTGCTTGAATACGGATGTGTTTTAGCATCTGTCCAGCCTCAATGATTGTTGCTAAAGGGGCCCATTACGGATGGGAAAGCTTCCTGTTGACAGGGCAAGTTTCAACCCGAAAATGAGAAAATAGTGATGCCCAAGGCATAAACGCCTGGTCCTTACCGTCACTCAGGGTTTTGTTTGTTTGTTTGTTTGTTTGTAACTCAGAGTTAACAGCAGTCTATACACTTGAAAATTGCAGAGCGGATTTTAAATGTTCACAACAGAAAGGAATGGGTGTGAAGCAATGCATATGTTAGACAACTAGCTATACCACATGTGTGTGTGAATTAAAATATGAACACCATAAAGGCAGGCATCTTTTCTACATATGATTTTGAAAAAAGCACAGAGTCTCAAAGGGAAGATGTGATATGGACGGCCTAGAGCAGCCATCAGCTGCCACATGTTGAGGGAGATGGCGAGATGCCTTAGGAATGGTGTCAGAATCAGGGGGCTATCTGGGGTATGCGGGTGGGTCTCTTTCTCAGCTGTGAGAGCTCCAACAATTTACATACTCATGATCTATATGTCCATATGTGTGTGATATGTATATGTGTGGTGTGTGACATATAAAATAGAGGGCATAATGGAACATAATATTATCTATAAGGTAGATAAGTGTAATAATGGGATGATAATTCCAGGTGTGAAACTTAGAGGGTGAGCAGGGGGAGGTTGAGATAGTCCCTAAAATGGAAGGCTAACCTGGGCTACAGTAAGACCCTATCTCAAAAAACAAAAACAAGGCAAGCAATATGAGAGAGAGAGAGAGAGAGAGAGAGGAGAGAGAGAGAGAGAATTCCAGTAAACACTTAGCTCATTGTGTGGTGCACAGAGGAGCCCAAGGAAGACAGTTGTTCTGTGAAGGAGCAAGGACGGACAGAGGACCAGGACGAAGCGAACTTCTAGGGCTCAGTTGTGGGCTTGGTTCACAGCCAGCTCTCAGGAGATGCTTGTAGGTGAAAATAACCTTGGAGAAGGACCTGGGGAAGGGGAAGGAAGGCAGGTGAGAGAAGGGAGGAGGGAGAGGGAAGAGGGAGCTATCAGGAGGGAACAAAGGACAGAGAGTGCCAATGCCCAAATGGAGACTCCACATGATAAACCCCAACTTTGCCCTGCCTTTTGGGGCCCCATAAAACTAATGGACTTGGGATGGAATCGTTCAAAAGCGCCCTGGAAGCAGATGGGAGGCTTATGTAACCGTTTGCACTTGCAAGCTCAAGTGAAAGTAAGGATTCTGGTTTCTGCCTGCAGGGCAAGATGGTGCTGGCTCATCTGCCCTCCACCTCTTCTGGTCCATGGCTTCTGGGATGGCCTCCCATGGCCTCGCAGATGCCTTCCAGAAATGGAGCCCTGCATCCAGGGCCCTAGTACAGGTAGGGAGTGGATGTGAGAAAATGCTGGAAGGCAGGGCCTGGCAGGAGAAGATGTTCACCCACAAACACATCCCACAGCTTCCACCAGAGGCAAGGGAATCGTGAGAGCAGACTGGATTCCCAGGGTGGGTGCTGGGGGCGGTGCAGGAGTCCAGGCTCACAAGCTGTGGTACATAGGAAGGCAGCTGAAAACTGTAAACCGTAGATGTACAGTTCTGTTAGTTATTAGCATGGGAGGAGAAAAACATCGGGGACAGAGATCCAGCAGCTTGCTTCACTGCGTCTGTATCAGAAAGGTCATTGACTCTTTCAGACCCACGTTGCATTTGAAAAAAACAACAACAATGGCTTCCTGGCCTCATCCTTAGTCAGAAGCCATCCATTCCTTGCTCCTCTGGGGCCCGGGTTTTCCCTTGATCTGCATGTTGCTCTATATGGCATATTTTTCAAATTGCAAATAATCACTTACATATTTGTTTGGTTTTGTTTGTGAGACAAAGTCTCATTCTGGAGCCCAGCTGGCCTTGAACACATGCTTCAGCCTCCCAAGTGCTGGGACTGTGGGCGTGAACCTCTTTGTCCAGCTACTTGGATAACTTCTAACTCAGCACATGATAAACTCTCTGAAAGCAGGGAACCGAGGGGAGGTATTGTTAATAACTATTCCTTTTCAGTCATTTATTGTACACTTTCTAAGTGTGTGGACTCCAGGAATGTGGCATGGAGCATCTTGAAAAACAATATATGCATGTATGTGTGTTTTTATGTATATACATATATATTTATACACAGACATATATATATATATGTATACACAGACATGCATATACATATATGCTATGCATGTGCTTAAACAAAAGACAGCGGGCACTATTCATGTGAGGTATAGTGTTAAGGTATATTCTAGAATGGGACAAAGGCAGTTGCCCTGGGAACGCTCTCCTCCCCATTCTCACTCCACCCTATGATCTGAGCTCCTTCATGGTCAGTGTCCTCCAAATTTTAAGAAGGATTGAGTAAGCACTGAGAAGATGGCTCCCTCAGTAAAGCATTTGCCATGCAAGCATGAGGACCTGAGTTTGGGTCCTCAGCACCACGATAAAAAGCCAGTATTGTATAATATATCTGCAGTCCCAGCACTAGGAGGCAGACAAGAGGATCCCAGGTCTTGCTGGTCAGACAGTCTAGCTGGATTGGCACGTTCCAGGTTCAGTGAGTACTCCTAAATCAAGTAATAAGGTAGAGAAGGCACATGAGCATGCACGCATGGATATAACACCACACACTCATGCTAACATCACATGTTGTTAGCATGTAGCATGGTAAAGCCTGGCAGTCCGCCACCATCCTTCTCCCCTCTCATTTTCTGGTCCCTGGAGGTAAGAAGGCTCGAGACTGATTCTGTCCAATGAGATGGAAGTAAAAGTGTTGGGGTTCACACCCAGGCCTTGGCCGACTCCTACCAGATGTTTCTTCCCCTGCCACAGGAACAAAAGCAGCTTAAGATGGAGTCTCTCCATCACATTTCCAGAGAGAAGAGGGATTACATGAGGCAGAAGACACCCTCTTAGGACAGGAAGTCATTACAGCATAAGCCTTTGTTCTGTTAAGTCACTCAGACTTTGGGATCCTTGGCCCCCTGGTAAGTTCCCTGTGGTGAAGACCATTTATTAGACTTAGCACAGGGCAAAGAGTGAAGGGCAAAAAGAGAGCTAGCAAGAGGAATGCACGCGGCTTTGCCAGTGCCTTTTCCTCCAGCAGAGCTCTTCAGCTCAGGGGGAATACTCAAAGGCCAGATCGTTCTCTCCCAAAGAGGGTTTTCTTTTTCCTCAAGGCCCTTTCCACAGCAGGAGAGATATTGCCCTTTCCACATAAGAAAACCGCCCTGGTTCCTTTCCACATGACTTGGGTAATCTGGAGAAGAGATCCTGGAGGACTCTTGGGCCCAGAGTCAGGACAAATCGAATCTTTTGAGTTCTCAAGCCCCTTTCCTTCAGTGTGCCTCACACACAACGGAGACATTTGCAGCTGTACCGGGAGCCCATGCAGAAGCAGGGTCCAAATCTCCTCGATAAAGAAGGCACGGATGCTAGCTACCCTTTCTTTGGACTACAAGACTCTGCCATGCCTCTGAGTCTCCCGAAGGCTTATTTACAGATTGTCATAGCAAACAGGAGTTTTCAGTGTAGTTTATCTGGGGTACAGTGGGGAATGTGGATTGGATCAAACTCCGAGGAGATGCTTCCCAGCTGAGACGGTAAGGAGAGCACACCTCTGAGATTAGCCTTATGCTTCTTGTAGCCACTGATGAGATGGGTGAACTAATTTCTGCCCGCCCCCCCTCGCCCCGCCCCCCGAAATCTGCAACTAGAAAGATGGAGGAAAGGTACATTTTAGAGAGGAGAATCTGAGAAAGAATCCAGTTTGAGAGGCTGCTGCACTGAGAGCCGGAGAACTCAGAGGTCGATAGGGTTCAAAGACCGCTGTAGGGAGAGAACATCTTGCAATGTGAAATTTGGATGGTAAGAGCTCAGGACTCGGAGACCAAAGTCCCACAGCCTTCTCCCAAGAAGCCTTGCGGCTGCTAGCAATGACCAAGGTAAACCACCCAGAAGTTAGCAGAAGCAGATCTGACGGCTCTTAGGTGAGCCTTCCAGCCTTCTGGGTAGGTATGTCCTTCCTAGAGCTCTGCCCGATCTGACCCAGGGCAGAAAGCCACGAGGCAGTGGAAAGTGCATGGCACCTCCCCGTTGCCTTATTATCTGTGGTCCCCAGCGGGGTTGTGCTGTGCCAAGGGTTAGCGTGGGTGGCCGTGATTCATTCAGACTCGTGGGGAAGCAGATGCTGCTGCTGCCACCAGTGCTGCCACGGAAACGGGCTAAATAAATCTCAGATCCTTGGAGAGGGCAGAGAACAAGCTGCCTGCAGCCAGTAAGCCAGGCTGCTCCGGATGTGTTCTGGGTTCTGTCACTGTGACGGAGTGCGCAGCCTGCGGGGAGTCCTCAGCGTTGGAGCTGGCTGGAAGACCCAGGTGGAGGTCAGCAGCACCACAGGCGTTTCTAGTAAATGGAATGCATGATAAGGGACGAATAGAAGGCACAGTGTCTGTCAATATCATAGAATCGCAGGCTAATCAGTTCACAAAGATCCCCGTTCTGAAATCTGTGGGGTTTTTATGCTTATTGTAGGTGTAGCACCGGCAGCAATGCACAGTGCTTTCCCCAAGAGCCACAGAGAGCCTCCAGCCAGGTACCATTACCCCCTACACTAGGAGAACAGGTCTCCACTGGCTCTGCTATCCCAAGAGTGGCCTGGAAACCCACCACTGCAGTGTTGCAAACAGAACCAAACTTGGCCTCATAGGTTTTCAGAGCCGCCCTCCCCTGAGCAAGTGGGTCTTTGGGGCACTGCTACAGAAGTCTCCTTAACTGGGGCTCACAACTGATCCCAGCAGTAATGTAAAGTCCCTATGTTCTGTCTGTCCCCAGCAGTCATCCGAGTTCCTCCTCCTGGAGGGAGCCGGCAATGACACTCCCTCAGAAGAGGAAGATAGGTCAAGGGTGGATTTGCATAGCCTGGCGTCTCTACAGTTCCTCCACCAAGCGCCATTCTCGGTCTAGGTCTTTGCTTCGCTGTTGTTCCTCTGCTAATTGTTCATCTTCTGCAGCATCTCCTCAGCCATAAACATATTTATGTTCTCCCACACGGAAAGAGGAAGGAACAAGGGAGTGAGGGAGGATGGAGGGGGAGGCAGGGAGGGAGAAGGGAGGAGAGGAAGGGAAGAAAAGAGGGGAAGAGGGAGGGTAAGGTGTAAGGGGAGAAAGGGAAAGGGAGAGGGGTTTTCTATCACAGACCCCTGGATTCTGTTTGTCTCTCTTGTCTCCCATTAGGTTGTAATCTTTTCCTATGGCTTCCCAGCTGGGAAGAAATACTTGGAGAAATTATGACTCTCTTTGTTTACCCATCTCACAAAGGAGGATACACAATCCTCTCTTTGTAGGGTTGTTATGAAGATCACAGGATTCAGCACACACCTGGCCCAGCATGGTGCCCACCCAGAGGAGGAGCTGGGTATGAGAACGGTCTCAGTATTATTTCTACTCAATACTGTCTAAAATGTGCCCTGTTGCTTTTCTGATTCACCCATACATTTGTGGAGAACACACACATACACAAACACCCACACACCCACACACATGTGTATATATATTTTTCCCTTAATATATTTTATTCTTGAGAATGTCATATTTTTAAAAATTTTTTATTGGATATTTTATTTACATTTCAGATGTAATCTCCTTCCCCCCACCCAGGAACCCCCTATTCCATCCCCCTTCTCCTGCTTCTATGAGGATATGCCCCCACCCATCTTCCCACTCTCACCTCCCCACCCATGACTTCCCCCACACTGGGGTGTCCAGCCTTCACTGGACCAACGGACTTCTCACCACCTATGCCTGACACTGTCATCCTCCTCTATATATACAGCTGGGGCCATGGGCCCTCCTCTATGTGCTCCCAGGCTGGTGGTTTAGACCCTGGGAGCTCTGGTTAGTGGTATTGTTGCTCTCCTCATGGGACCACAAACCCTTTCAGCTCCTTCAGTCTTCTCTCTCACTCCTCCATTGGGAACCCCATGATCAGCTCAATGGTTAGCTGTGAGCTTCGCTTCTGTATATGTCAGGCTCTGGCAGACCTCTAAGGAGACAGCTATATCAGGTTCCTGTCAGCATGCACTTCCTGACATCCACATCAGCGTCTACCTTTGGTGACTGCACATGGGATGGATACTCAGGTGGAGCAGTCTCTGGACGGTCCCTCCTTCAGTTTCTGTCCCACGCTTTGTCTCCATATTTGCTCCATTGAAGGACTTTTAGCCCTTCTAAGAAGGACCGAAGCACCCACACTTTGGTCTTCCTTGTTCATGAGTTTCATGTGGTCTGTGAGTTGTATCTTGGATATTGTGAGCTTTTGGGCTAATATTCCAATTATCAGTGAGTACATACCATGTGTGTTCTTTTGTGTTGTGTTACCTCACTCAGGATGATATTTTTTCTAGTTCCATCCATTTACCTAAGAATTTCTCGAATTCGTTGTTTTTAATAGCTGAGTAATATTTCCATTGTGTAAATGTACCACATTTTCTGTTCCATTCCTCTGTTGAAGGACATCTGAGCTCTTTCTAGTTTCTGGCTATTATAAATAAGGCTGCTATGAACATAGTGGAGCATGTGTCCTTGTTATGTGTTGGAGCATCTTCTGGGTATATGCCCAGGAGTGGTATAGCTGGGTCCTGGGTAATGATATGTCCAATTTTCTGAGGAACTGCCAGACTGATTTCCAGAGTGGTTGTTCCAGCTTGCAATCCCACCAACAATGGAGGAGTGTTCCTCTTTCTCCACATCCTCACCAGCATCTGCTATCACCTGAATTTTTGATCTTAGCCATTCTGACTGGTGTGAGGTGGAATCTCAGGGTTGTTTTGATTTGCATTTCCTTGATGACTAAGGATGCTGAACATTTCTTTAGGTGCTTCTTGGCCTATTTGAGTTTCCTCAGTTGAGAATTCTTTGTTTAGCTCTGCACCCCATTTTTTAATAGGATTATTTGGTTGTCTAGAGTCTAATTTCTTGAGTTCTTTGTATATACTGGATATTAGTCTTCTATCGGATGTAGGATTGGTAAAGATCTTTTCCCAATCTGTTGGTTGCTGTTTTGTCCTATTGACAGTGTCCTTTGTCTTACGGAAACTTTGCCATTTTATGAAGTCCCATTTGTCAATTCTTGATCTTAGAGCATAAGCCATTATTGTTCTGTTCAGGAACTTTCCCCCTGTGCCCAAGTACTCGAGGCTCTTCCCCACCTTCTCTTCTATTAGTTTCAGTATATCTGGTATTATGTGAAGGTCCTTTATCCACTTGGACTTAAGCTTTGTGCATGGAGATAAGAGTGGATCGATTTCCATTCTTCTACATGTTGTCCTCCAGTTGAACCAGCACCATTTGTTGAAAATGCTGTCCTTTTTCCACTGGATGGTTTTAGCTCCTTTGTCAAAGATCAAGTGACCATAGGTGTGTGGGTTCATTTCTGGGTCTTCAACTCTATTCCACTGATCTTCCTGCCTGTCTCTGTATCAATACCATGCCATTTTTATCACTATTGCTCTGTAGTATAGTTTGAGGTCAGGGATGGTGATTCCCCCAGAAATTCTTTTATTGTTGAGAATAGTTCTTGCTATCCTGGGTTTTTTGCTATTCCAAATGAATTTGCAAATTGCTCTTTCTATCTCTATGAAGAATTGATTTGGAATTTTGATGGGGATTGCATTGAATCTGTAGATTGCTTTCTGCAAGATGGCCATTTTTACTATATTAATCCTGCCAATCCATGAGCGATGGGAGATCTTTTCATCTCCTGAGATCTCCGATTTCTTTCTTCAGAGACTTGAAGTTCTTGTCATACAGATCTTTCACTGCTTGGTTAGATTCACACCGAGGTATTTTATATTATTTGTGACTACTGTGAAGGGTGTCATTTCTCTGATTTCTTTCTCAGCCTGTTTATCCTTCGAGTAGAGGAAGGGTACTGATTTGTTTGAGTTGATTTTATATCCAGCCACTTTGCTGAAGTTGTTTTATCAGGTTTAGGAGTTCTCTGGTGGAAGTTTTAGGGTCACTTAAGTATACTATCATATCATCTGCAAATAGTGAATTTTGACTTCTTCCTTTCCTATTTGTATCCCCGTGACTTCATTTTGTTGTCTAATTGCTCTGGCTAGGACTTCCAGTACTATATTGAATAGGTAGGGAGAGAGTGGGCAGCCTTGTCTAGTCCCTGATTTTAGTGGGAATGCTTAAGTTTCTCTCCATTAGTTTGATGTTGGCTACTGGTTTGCTTTATATTACTTTTACTATGTTTAGGTACGGCCTTAAATTCCTGATCTTTCCAAGACTTTTACCATGAAGGATGTTGAATTTTGTCAAATGCTTTCTCAGCATCTAGTGAGATGGTCATGTAGTTTTTTTCTTTGAGTTTGTTTATGTAGTGGATTAATTGATGGATTTCCAAATATTGAACCATCCCTGCATTCCTGGGATAAAGCCTACTTGATCATGATGGATGATTGTTTTGATGTGGTTTCTTTTTTTGGATTCGGTTTGCCAGAATTTTATTGAGTATTTTTGCATTGATATTCATAAAGGAGATTGGTCTGAAGTTCCCTTTCTTTGTTGGGTCTTTGTGAGGTTTAGGTATGAGCGTGATTGTGGCTTCATAGAACAAATTGGATAGTGTTCCTTCTGTTTCTATTTTGTGGAATAGTTTGAAGAGAATTGGTATTAGGTCTTCCTTGAAGGTCTGATAGAATAGAATTCTGCACTAAAACCATCTGGTCCTGGGCTTTTGAGAATGTCATATATTTTTATCATATTCTTCTCCCCACTCTTTCCTCTAACTTCTCCCAGACCTGCCCCTCACTTACTCCCAACTTTATGTCTTTTTTATTCTTTTCCTCTTTAGATGACCCATGAAGTGCAATCATGCTACCTGTGTACTCACAGGTGTAGGCCATCCACTGGAGTAAGGATGCCCCATTAGGGACCAAACCTGTAAGAAAAATTGGCTTTTCCTCCTCCAGGAGCCATCACTGTTGGTAGAACCTCAGTTGGGGATGGGGGCTCATGAGCCTCTCCCACCTTTTTAACGACCCACTGGAGACCCTGAATCTCGAATTCTCTGTCTCCTTGACTTTCACTTCCTTGGTTCTGTCTGTTTTTTACCCATTTCTTTCCCTGACTCTTCCTCCCCATCCCTCAGCTACCGGTCCATGCTGTCCTGTGCTTCTTATTGCACCCCAATCCCTACCTGAGACCTTCTCGCCCCAGGCTGGGCCTACACCTGTCTCAAGAGTCTCCCTGATAAAAAAAAAAAAAAAAAAAAAAAAAAAAAAAAACCCTTCATCACTCACAGTAGTTGGAGAATCCCTGTGTCCCCAGGGAATAGGTCTACTGTTCCTGGTCCCACAGAGACCCCCAGTGTTGGACCTCAGGATGTCTTTCTCTGTGTCAAACATTCACTGAAGTCATTGTTGTTTATTTCACCTGCAGTGCATGCTGGGATGCCCCTCTCAGGCCTGTGTTCAGTACTAATTTCTTGCTGGTGAGTGTGCTGTCCACAGACCCCTGAGCTTCTAAGTCATTTTGGAATTATCTCTGCTTCAGTGTATCTCGGAAGCTTTCCTCAGGCTGCCTGCAGCTGTGACTACAAAGTTCCCTGATGCTGAAGCGGTTGTTGAGACTACATCCGAGCCCAGCTTCTTCCGCTGCTCAAGCTTAGCCTCTGCCTCAGTTTCCCCAGATACTGATTAGGGGAGCACTCCCAACACACATTCTCCACCTCAGAGCCTGCTTCTCAAGAGCATGGCCAGGGGCAGTGCCTGTTATACCCCACTTATCCTCATGTAAGGGATCGATTCCTCTTCCCCTTTCATTTTCTTCCTGAGGCAAGGCCTCAGGTAGCTTAGGCTGCTCTCAAACTCCCCTTGTAGCTGAAGATGACTTGAGCTGACCTGTAAGATGTAGCCATCCACCCAGGGGCTCTGCCTGCCAGGCACACACTACCAGCTGAGCAGCCCTGCCAATAGCCAGCCTCACTGTCGTGGCCCGCTCTATCCTCTCACGTTCTCTCTTTTCTCCCTGTTCCCCAGGGTCAGCTCCAGTGTTCCTTCTTTCGTGTCATTTTCATTTGACTTTTATTTGACTATTTATTTTTTACACACTCACCACCAACACCACCTATTTTAAGCCACTATTCATTTTTTTTCTCTCTGCCTGGACTCCGTGGAATTGCTCCAGACTTTTTAAGTTTTTAAAAAGATTTATTTATTTATATGAATACGCTGTCTCTGTCTTCAGACACACCAGAAGAGAGCATCAGATCCCATTACAGATGGTTGTGAGCATGCCACCATGTAGTTGCTGGGAATTGAACTCAGGACCTCTGGAACAGCAGTCAGTGATCTTAACCTCTGAGCCATCTCTCCAGCACCAGACCTATCTTATGATGATTAATTTTACATGCCAATTTAAATGGTCATTAGATACTACAGATACTAGGTAAAAAATTATTCCAGGTATTTCTTTGAGGGTGTTCCTGCTGAGATTAACATTTAAATCAATTACTGATTAAAGTACATTACTGCCTCCCCCGCCCCACCCTCCACCTCACACAAGTGAAGATTCTAGAATGGACCGTGGCAGCAAGAATGTCTTCCAAGTTTTGATCTTACCTGTTTCCTTGCAGCTTCCATGTACATCCTTCTAGTCTCTAATCATGGGAATAAATTATTTTGACCCACTATCTAATTCAGTGGTTTTCAGCCTCTGAGTTGTGACCCCTTTGGGGTGGTCAATCTTTTCACCAGAGTGGCCAAAGACCACCAGAAAAAAAAAAGTGATACAGTAATTCCAATTCACAACAGTGGCAAAATTACAATTAGAAACTAGCAACAGAAATAATGTTATGGGAGCTGGAGAGATGGCTCAGAGGTTAAGAGCACTGACTGCTCTCCCAGAGGTCCTGAGTTCAATTCCCAGCAACCACATGGTGGTTCACAACCATCTGAAATGGGATTGGATGACCTCTTCTGGTGTGTCTGAAGACAACTACAGTGTACTCATATGCATTAAATAAATAAATAAATACATCTTAAAAAAAAAAAGAAAGAAATAATGCTATGGTTGGGGTCACCACAACATGAGGAGCTGTATTAAAGGGTTGCAGCGTTAGGAAGGTTGAGAACTGCTGCTCTAATTGATCAGATGGAAGCAGGAGTTGGTGAAGATTGTGGATACCTGGGGAGGTGGAAGGCTTGGAGAAACAAGTCAGGAGGAATAGGAGAAGGACCAGCATCTTCTCAGCCACTTCCTCCATTCTGTATTCATTATCCTTGACAGGCAGTGCATATTCACAGTGTGCAAATGAAATCGTGGATGGGTGTTAGACATACAGGAGATCATGAGTGTCTCTCCAGGTAGTTATCCATTCAGCTCAGTGATGGGGATGGACACGGCTCACACACACACACACACACCACCACCACACACACCACCACATACACATACATACACACTACCACCACACACACTACACACACCACACACACACATACACAGACTACCACATATACACACGCACCACATATACAGAGCATACACACACAACACATACACACCACACACCCCACATACACACAGCACACACCACACATACAACACACACACACACACACACACACACACACACACACACAGCTCAGTGTCTGCCTTACTTTCAGCTGCTCCCTCCAGCACAGGAGGAAAGAGAAGCTAGAGAAGAACCTGAACTTGAGGAAGAAAGGCCTGAAGAATGGTTTGAAAATGATAGCTGTCGGCACTGGGCTGAGAGAGAAGGTAAAGAATTGTGGAGGTGGGAGGAGGTGGGAGGGGGAGGGAGTTGGGAGCCTGTCATGCTCACGAGTTGCCAAAGCTTAGTCATGTGGCAGCAGGAAGGAGTGAGCAGGTGCCAGAATTGCAAACCAGAAAAGCAAGGGCCGGATTTGCACCGAGGCAGACAGACCCTAGTTACTTCCAGAGATCTGTCCCTACCCTAAAGATGTACCTCAATTGCTCAGTGAGACAGGGTTTAGACTCTTCTGGGTGATGGCATTTACTCCCCAAAGCACTTGGGCACAGAGAGACCCAGGATCTGCTGTCTGGAGTGTGTGGCTCCTGACATACTTACAGATGCTTAGGTGAGGAATAAGGAGAGACTTGTGATCCAGACAGTACTTGTAAGCACAGCAAACAGCCTGACTGCTTTGGGGATGGTGGAGTTGTGAAAAGGAGCCCTCAGCCTTATGAGGACTCCATTTGACTCAGGATCTCTCACAGACAGATGGGCAGAAGGGCTAGTGTGATGGTTTGTATATGCTTGGCCCAGAGAGTAGCACTGTTGGGAGGTGTGGCCTTGTTGAAATAGGTGTGTTCCTATGGGCGTGGGCTTTAATACTCTAGTCCTAGCTTCCTGGAAGCAGTATTCTGCTAGCTGCCTTCAGATGAAGATGTAGAACTCCCAGCTCCTCCTGCACCGTGCCTGCCTGGACACTGCCATGTTTCTACCTTGATGATAATGGACTGAACCTCTGAACCTGTAGGCCAGCTCCAATTAAATGTTGTCTTATAAGAGTTGCTTTGGTCATGGCGTCTGTTCACAGCAGTAGAACTCTAACTAAGATACCTAGTGTCAGAAACTTGGGCTCCCAGTATAGATCAGGAAAAAGAGACCTGTAAAGGAAACGGTAAACTTGGCATAGAACTCAGCACTATGGAGGTAGAGGGGAAAGGTCAACCTCCGTTACTCAGTGAATGCACAGCTGGCTGCGATGGCTGTCCTGGAACTCACTCTGTAGACCAGGCTGGCCTTGAACTCAGAAATCCGCCTGCCTCTGCTTCCCAAGTGCTGAGATTAAAGGCGTGCGCCACTACTACCTGGCAACAATGCCTTAAACAAACAAATAAAATGTACTAAAAATAACAGAGACCTCAACTAGTCTTTACTGATGCAAAGATGTGTATGCTAGACAGAATAAACGATTAGGGGATCTGGAGAGATGGTACAGGCATTAAGAATGCTTGCTGTTCTTGGAGGATGTGAGTTCAGTTCCCAGCACCCATGTTGGGCAGCTCACAGTGGTCTGTTAACTCCTGTTTTAGGTGATCTGCTGCCCTCTTCTGGCCGCACACATGCATACACACATACAAACACAAGTACAGAAAAGTAAAATATTTTCAAAAAGATTTGGGAAAAAAAAACAGTGAAAATAGAATCAATAATAGTTTGTGATGGGTTAAATATCAGAATTAGACAAGAGGGCAAAATGGGAGGATATTAAGATTTATGCTTTTGACAGGGAAGATGGTGATACCAATAGGATTAATATAGTTTCCAAACTGGACATGAGAGTGGAGCGTGTTTATGGAGAAGGATGGATTCATTCACATTTGACTCTTGAGACTGAGGTCTGAGATGGTCATCTGCATACCAGCCTCCACTGAACACAGATCTGCCATAGGAGCAGTAGCTTATAGATACCCTTACTTACAGAGCCATAGAGATGCCATATTTTAAAAGACTAGACACATGGATACTCACCTAGCTCAGACAGTAGAGCCTAAGATCCTTTTTGTTTGGTTGGTTGGTTTGTTGGTTGGTTTTGTTTGAGACAAGGTCTTACTATGTAGCTGTCTTAGGCACTGTTCTAATGCTGTGAGGAGACACCACAGCCAAGGCAACTCTTATAAAAGGAAGCATTTAATTGGAGGCTTGCTTATAGTTTCAGAGGGTTAGTCAATTATCATCATGGCATAGTGGGGGCATGGTAGCATGAAGGCAGGCACGGTGCTGGAGAAGGAGCTGAGAGTGTCATGTCCTAATCCAACGGCAGCAGGTAAAGGGAGGGCAACACTGGGCCTAATATGTGGACTTTTGAGACCTCAAAGCCTACCCCAAGTGACAACAAGAATACACCTCCTAATCTTTCGAGACAGTTCACCAATGGGGACTGAGTATCCAAATTTATGAACCTAAGGGGCCATTCCCATTCAAAATGCACAGTAGCCCCGGCAGTCCTGAAACTCGCCATCTAGACCAGGCTGGCCTCAAACTCAGAGACCTGTCTGACTCTGTTTCCCAAGTGCTGGGATTAAATGCGTGTGTCGCCCACACTCAGTGACCATAAAACTCTAGAAAGGAAAGGTTATAACTAAGAAAGGACCTGAAAAACAACCAAAGGTGGACACAAGTGCGAGTTCAAAGGAAGGAAAGATGGGCTGGTAGAAGGCAGAGAAGTCGTGGTCAACAGGGTGGGGATAGAGGAGAGTGGTACGGTCCTGACGCACGGAGAGATGTTTCAGAATGAGAGTGCACATGTCAGTCAGACCCTGCCTGTGGGGATTGAAGAAATGACGGAAAACGAGAGAAGAAAAGTCATGAGCATACTCCTGCGACTGTGGACTAGATACTGGCTGAGGTGATGTCGGTTGCTCTCTGTCTTTCTACTATTTAAGCCCTTTCAAGAAACACACGGATTTCCACTGAGACCTTTAGCCTTCTCTGGTAGTCAGGCGGGGCCTATCCTGCACCAAGGAGCAGGCTGGTGCTCCTCCAAGCCCTTGATGAAACACGACAGGATGAATTAAACAAACAAACAAATGAAGCACAGGGCAGTTCCAGTGTCTCTAGCACTCTGCCTGAATCAACCATTCACCGGAGGCCCCCTGCTCATCTAGTCTGCTCTGTGGGCCTTGAAGTAGCCCAGATTCCTTATTTCCAACATAGCTAGCTTTTCAGATCTCCAGGTCTTCTCACTTCATATCAATTTGTGTGTGTGTGTGTGTGTGTGTGTGTGTGTGTGTACATGAAAGTGCACATGCACATGTGTATAGAGGCCAGAGGTTGACATCAGGTATCAACTCTACACCTTAGTTTTTGAGGCAGGCTCTCCCATTGAACCTGGAGCTCACTGGCGCAGTTAGGCTGGCAGGGCCTGAGCGCTCCTGTCCCTGCAGTGTTGGGATTATAGAGAAGCACTATTACCACTTAGCTCTTAGATGGGTGCTAGGGAGCCAAATCCAGGTCTTTACGTTTGCACATATAACATATTACCAACTAAGCCACCTTCACAGTCCCAAATAGATTTTGAATGTGTCTGCCTATGATGGGGTAAATGCCAACTCAAACCCAGCGTGAGACATACTTCTATCCCATGGTGGTTGGCTTATTGTTCTCAATCCTGACATCCTCATCATTAGGACCTGCCCTCAGTGGGAAACCCCAGAGTTAAACCCTGAGTGCACGGCTTGATAGTCACTGAGGCTTGCGGGGTGGTCTACCCTAGGAAGATGGCAGCCCTTACTCCTCAATGTGACAAAGTAAAGGAAGTCTCGTCCCCTAAACTTATGTCTCTCAGACCCCAGCACCTTGCTAAGACAGGCACTGATCCCATGGGATCTACTGGAAGCTACTGGATCTAGGTCCCTATTTCCACAGCAAGGCTCTGTAGAACCGTGGGAGATTTTTGCAGGCTGAGGAGGAGGAAGAAAAGGAAAAGGAGGAAGATGAGGGGGAAGAGGAAGATGAGCTAGGCAATTTAGGTCTTTGGTAAACAAAGGAGCTGTTTGAGTAGTTCCTGGGGTGAAAACCAAATTACAGGGAGCTGGGGTGGGGTGGGGGTTGAAGGACAGGAACAGATGACAGAGTGTGGCCTTCAGGTGAGCTATGGAACCTGCCCACCTCCCTCTTAGGGAGGTCACAAGGAGATAAATACACACAAGTGGTCACAGGAACAGGAGTGTGGGTGCCTGGTGGGTCACCTCTTCTCAGAATGAACTGTCTCTGCCTTGTGGGTCCCAGGCATCATGGCCTCCCAGACTTACCCTATGCTCACTGGAGTTCCTAGCCTCTTAGGAACTCTGCAAAGTTTCCTTCCTTCTCGTTTTTCTTGTCCAACCTCTTTTTGCCCTTCTTGTCACCTCTGATAACCTTTGAGGCAAAACAGAAGATTTGGTTTGAGTTAGAACTGGCTCTCTCAAGGTTCCTGGGAAAAAGCTCAGATCCTTTCCCAGGCCTTACGAGTCTCAGGTACCCCATCTCTCGTCTTTATTTGCACTTTTCCACCTCATGCTTAACACTCTAGCCACAGAGGACCCCCAGCTGCCCTCAGACACATCACCCAGACTCGAGCTGGTACACTTCTGCACACGATTGGTTCCCTTACCTTCACAGTTTGCTTGAAAGTCATGATGACACACAAAACCTTGTACATGAATGCTCACAGCTGTCCTATTCACAACAGCACTGGCGTATTTTATAGAGTGCAGTATGGTGTGTGGGAGGGGTTATCTCAGGGGGCCCAGGCTGAGGCAGCCCCGCCCCTTTCAGGTATTAGCCATATGATGAATCTAGTATAGAATAGAGTTTATTTGGGGACATGCGAAGGGGAGTTGAGAAGGGAGTTGAGGCAGAAAAGAGAGGGGGCAGAGAAGAAGAAAGAGGAGGAGGAGGAAGAGGAAGAGGAAGAAAGAGAGAAGGAGAAGGAGAAGGAGAAGGAGAAGGAGAAGGAGAAGGAGAAGGAGAAGGAGAAGGAGAAGGAGAAGGAGAAGAGAAGGAGAAGAGAAAGAAGAAGAAGAAGAAGAAGAAGAAGAAGAAGAAGAAAAAGAGAGAGAGAGAGAGAGACGAGGCCAGCCAGGAACATGTGGAGGTGGGGGAAGAGGAGAGAGGGAGAAAGGGGTTAGGGAGAGAAAGGGGGCAGAGAGCAGAGAGTCAGAGAGAGTCAGAGAGACCAAACAGTCCCTTTTATAGCAAGCCAGTCCTACCTGGCTGTTGCTAGGTAACTGTTGGGCAGAGCGTAGAAGGAATGTCAACAGCCACTAGACCATCTCTCCAACCCCAGCATAACATATTTAACATTTAGAGAACGCCCCACCCTCTGCAGTGGGTCATCTTTGTGTTTCATGCGGCATGTTGTAGAGGTACATTCCTATCCATACACCTTGGAGAAAGCCCTGTCAATCCCTAAGTGGCTACCTAAGGGCTCTGTGTGGGAATGTTTTTGAGCTTGTCAGCAAGAGTCAGCTGCAAACACTCTGTCTGTGGCCTCCAAGGACATGGATAAGAGCCGTGTTAGCACCAAAGGCAGAGGTACCGGCAAGGTGCAGACATTAACCAAATGTCTGAGGCTCCCTGGGGCATCTTCCTTCTCATTGCATCTGAAGGAGCCGGCACAGAACCCAGCATTACTAGCAAGGATTGTTGTTCCTTCTCCAGCATCCCAGCCTTTTCAAGAAGGAATGTATATATACAAATTTTGTGTTTTGTAATGAGCAATCAGGAGCAAATTAAAAGATGGGAGAGGGAGGCAAGAGTGTATAGAGAAAGTATGCCAATGTCCCTTGAAAAAGTCTGAAAGAATGAGAGAAAGGGGAAGAAGCAGGAGCAGAATTGGGAAGGCCTAGCTGCAGGTCAAGCAGTTTCCCCCTAGGCGTCTGAAAAATAGTGTCTGGGGGACCAGTTACAATCCTTATCACAGGGTTACAAAAATCCAAATAAACCAAAATGATGCCAGGCTGCTCAGGTAATCGTGTTGAAGAGGTTAGCTCAGGAACTTTGGAAAATTCCACCAGACCCCTCTCCTCCTGAAAGAGAAAGGTCATAGAACACTCACTGAACGAGCTGCACAGGGCCGCTGCCTCTCCTCCAGATGCGACCCCAATGCATTGGAACAATACATTTCTCTTGCTTTTTGCATTGATTCTCAGCTCTGCATGGTTCACTCAGGGGGTCCCCGGTAAGCTAAGGCTCCTCAGAGTCTTACAGTATGACTTTGTCTCCACTCCAGAACTCACCAAATCAATAGATTCATGATAAATCTCATCTCAACCCCTTCCCTGGAAGCCACCTTGCTGGCAAGCAGTGTTAACTGGTGCCTGGAAGCTAGCATGGTCTGCCAGCATTCTCCCTTGGAAAACATCTAAATTAAAGCACCAGAGAGTTACCATCCAAAACATGATGGGGTCAACATTCAGCTACCTTTTGTACCCGTGGGTTTCTGGGCTGTTACCTCACTGTGTTCCAAAAGATGGGACAGCTCAGAACATGAAATACAAACAAAACAAAACAAAACAAAAACCCTAAAAAACCAAAAATCAAAAAGCAACAAACAAACACCCCTCACTGTGATGCTCCAATTCTCTCAGCCTCAGTCATCTCAGTACAAATGGCTTCCACAACTCCCAGCTTGAGGTGCTGGCCTGGGTAGTGAAGATTATTTAGGTCAAGGGCGTGGCACACCACAGGTCTCAATGAAAGGAAGTCATTATTATTCTGAATTTTAAAAAGTTTTGTACCATTGGGTACTGGTGGAGCACACCTTTAACCACCTTGAATCCCACCACTTGGGAGACAAAAGCAGGCTGATCTCTGCGTTCAAAGCCAGCCTGGTCTACAGAGAGGGTTCCAAGGCTATACAGCGAAACTCTGTTTCAAAAGAAAGAAAAAGATGAAACTTGGCAGTCTTAGGGGGTAAGGAGGTAGTGCCTTGCTTAAGATGGAAGTGATAAGAGCAGGTACTCTGCCAGGTAGTGACAGCTCTCACGAGTGCCCGTTTTTTTTCCACATCGAAGTTAGCTGACCATCAGATTCTGATAATGAACTCCCAGGGTGTGTAGAGCTCCATACAAGTTAAGAGCTTGTCCACTCTCACAAAACATTGTCTATAGACCTCTATTTCACCAGAGTCCTGAAAATTGTAAGAGTTGAGGACCTGTTTATGTGTGGGCTTAGCTGTGCGGTCCTGCCTTGCAACTAAGATTCTCTAGTCCTACCCCAACATGGTTGCCACTAGTCACATGGTGCTTTGTACAGTAACCAAAACTTAAATCAGTCTCCCAATTGCAATGTTTGAAATACGTGATAGCTGTATGGGAACTAGAGGTTGTCATACTGAGCAGAGTGGATTATAGAACATTTTACCACCACCACCATCAAATCTACTGGACAGTGTCATCCTGGAATGATAGGGTTTAGCTGAAACAACATTAAAAAAAAAAAACTAAAATAACTCAATTTGGCAGCTGATAAAACACCCCATCTACCTCTCTGGCCAGGACCATTTCCCTAGGAACCTATCCCAGCAGAGCCTGGTAAGCTGCAGGTAGAGAGGATTGTGGGAAGCTCTTTCTCTGCATGCACAAGGGCTCCTTTGGGAATGCTACAGCAGTTCAAGAAAGAGCCAGTAGCTTTCCAGGTAATAAGTGAACTGGTCACCACCCCTAACTGGAGACTTAACCCAGTCTCTGTGATGGAAGCTGCCACGTCTCATCAAAGGTCCCCAGGTGTGCTGGCTCTCTCCACCCTCCACAGCCACACACAAGCTTGCAAATTCTGTCTGTCACCTCTTGTCAGCTCTCTTGACAATGTCACCTCCTCTGGGATTCTTCCTGACCTCCTGGGTTGCCTTGCTTTGTGCTTTCTCTGTGATTTCTGAGAGTATTGTGCATCTGCATAGACCCAGAGTACCCGTGAACATGGAGAGCTCCTTGTGGGTAAGGCCTTTTATTTCCCACACAACCCAGCACAGGTTATGGTGCCCCAACAGGACGGCTGTTAATTACCGGATCCAGAATCTTACAAACTCTGCAGGACTCACTCACAGGAGTATGTCCTGGCACTGTCTTAAATGCTTGCCACGGTGATGGTGGCCTCTGTCCTGGTTACTAGCATTGGTCATTCAACCTTTGCCAGAGCTTCTGCTTGGCACATGGCATGGTGAAAGTCACAGTGAGCACCAGGCTCAGACTGCCAAGCTCAATCCTGGCCCCACTGTGTCTTGCTGAAGCATCTTTTCCACCCCTCTCGGCCTCTCTCTTTAAAAGTAAATAAACAACCATATAAGTCCTGTGGAGCTGCTCTGAGAATGAAATAAAGCATTGCACATAAGCATCTGGCAAACAGCACAGAGCTCTGTTCTAGAGACTTAACCAGTGTTGCCTGTCCAGGCTCCTCATAGAGCCCATGGCTTGGCTGAATGATGACAAGAAATGAATAGAGTTCTTTAAGTGCATGCCTTTCCACCCTCTCTTTCGTTAGGGTAAAGACAGAATTACTCTAATGGTGTCCTGAAAATGAGATAATTCCTTACTGTTGAGTTGATTGGCTAAAATAGAACAGGAGCGAGAACAACTCTGAGTGCTGATAAAGAGTAATAGACCGTCTCACACACCGCTGGGGTGGATGCTGGAACATGGTGTAACAGTTCTCATTATACTAAGCCATGACATGGCAGATCCACTCCCAGGAATTAGTTGAGAAAGATTATATATGTGAGTGTGTGTGTATGTGAGTGTGTGTGTATGTATGTGTATGTATATATATGTGTATATGAAAGAGAATTTATATATATATATATATATATATATAATTTCATGAGAGAGAATCTTTTACATGTTGGTATCCAATTTCTCCAGAGGCCACATGTTAATGGGGCTTCTAGACAATGTATGATTTTGCACCTTCATCCACAATCAGGTAACTATAGATGCATATATAATCATATATATTATATTATTTATATACATGTAAGTGGAATACCTTTATAATACAGAGACACACTTAATAGCCATTGTATTTCTAATAGCCAAGAAGTGGACACACATAGAATGTGGTTTTCATATATTGAAATTCTAGGACAGGGAAGTAGGCTCAGATATTTTGGTCATCCTGATAAGCCCTTAGAAATAAGGATCATGGGAATGTTCACAGAATTTTGTTTATTGCCTTGCTTGTTCTTTGACTATTTGTGTTTATTATCTTGCTTGTTCCTTGACTATTTGCATCTATTGTATTGCTAATTCCTCAACCTAGAACTGACCTTAATACTTGCATGTAATTAAAACGGTATAAAAGCAAAAAGGAGGGGGGGATGGGATAGGGGGTTTCTAGGGAGAGGAAATGGGGAAAGGGGATGACACCTGAAATGTAAATAAATAAAATATCCAATTTAAAACAAAAAAGAAATTCTATGTAGCAGTAATAGAATGAATGAACTCCTCATGATAGCAACATAAATGAATTTCAAAAACCATTATTTAAATGAAACTAGCTAATTCTCTGACTTAAAGATTCCCTGACAGGCTGGATTGAAAAATAAAATGCAACGAGAGACTTACCCCACTGACATACAAACTGAAAGTGAAGGGTTAGGAGACTATCCCATGCAGAGTGAATTCAGTAGCAAGCTAGAGTGGCTTACGCCCATCCATCAAAGTGTATTCTAAGTCAAAATATGTCAGAAGCCACCCAGGGGCTGCTATATATCTATTAATAGAATAACCCACCAGGAAGATGTAACTGTCAATATATGTGTACCATATATTGTTGAAGCCCTATTTTATTAAATATGTTGAATGGTACATAAAGGGACAGACAGACCCCAAAATAACCAAGAGCCTGAATAGTCAGTACAAGTCTAACCAAGAGAAACTATAGCACAATACTCAGTTTCAAATGCATCATGGTACATAACATCAGAATAATGCTGAACAGACAGAATCAATAGACAGGGGATAGATCAATAGTAGGAGATCCAGAGACAAACTCATGCATCTATAGTTACCCGATTGTGGATGAAGATGCTAAAATCATACATTAACTAGAAGCCCCTTTAACATGTGGTTTCTGGAGAAAGTGGATATCAACATGTAAAGGATTCTCTCTCTCTTTCTCTCTCTCTTTCTCTGTCTCACACACATACACACATACACACACACACACACACAAGAGAGAAAGAAATCTTTCAAGATATAGGAATAGGCACTCTCTTCCCTGAATGGTGCTCCAATTTTTAAGAAACCATAGCAAGAATTGACAATGGACCTCATCCAATTAAAAGCTCTTCACAGCAACAATCAACAGGACAAAGAGAGTATACAGAATAGAAAACCTGCTTTCTATCTATCTGATAGGTGATTAACATCCAGAATATATAAAGAGCTAAATAGCAATAACAACAAAACAACAACAACAGCAGATCAATAAGTAATTCAATCAAAAACTGGGCAAAGAAACTGAACAGACTGCCTATAAAAGAAGTTCAAATTGCCAATAATTATAGGAAAAAATAACCCAAATCCTGTAGTCATTAGGGAAATGCAGATCAAGACTGTTCTTGATTCTGTTCCCAGCACCCATACTGGGCCACTCACTATTACCAGTGACTCCAGCTCCAGGTGATCTCACGTTCTCTCTGGGCCTCCACCAGTACCTGCACACTGGCACGGCATCCATTCCCACAGACACATACACATAAATCAAGTAATAAAAAATAAATCT
This sequence comes from Mastomys natalensis, assembly GCA_021653895.1. Classification (NCBI taxonomy): domain Eukaryota; kingdom Metazoa; phylum Chordata; class Mammalia; order Rodentia; family Muridae; genus Mastomys; species Mastomys natalensis. The sequence goes on along the minus strand of JAJTUV010000973.1, from coordinate 1,695,650 downwards.
TAAAAAAAATGGAACTCACTTCACCCTAATCAGAATGGTTATTGTCAAAGATACAAACAAACAAACAAACAAATAAATATCAATAAAGGTGTGAGGGAAAGCGACCCTTGCACACTGTTAGAGTGTGAACTAATGTAGCCACAGTAGAAACTGATAACATCTGCCACCCAAATCCATTCCATCCCTTACCATCAGGAGAGTAGCTATCCATTTGATGGAGGGTACGGCCAACTAAAAGTGAGCAGAAGTTGTGAACACCGCTCCCAGGTGCAACTCCGGAACTGCACTCGTCCTTTCCACTGGGCCCTGGGATTCAGTGGCTCACTTTTGGATACACAGGTGGTGACAATGATGAAAGCCTTTGGTGACCCCATGGAGCAGAGCTCACCTCTCCATCTAGAACTGGTTTTCAGAAGAGAGAAACAACTACCTTAAGGAGTCCTTGCTTTTTTTTTGAATGGAGATGTTGCTTTATTGAGGAATTTTACTGTATATTACCCTTATGCATCAGAGGAATGCCACCAGCCATGCTCTTCCTTAGCAGTAGTCTCCTTCTCTGCTGAGACCTGTAGGACAGCATTCCACCCAACGCCCAACGAGTAGCTTCCAAGCCCCTGTGGCAGGCACCTGTGTATTAGTTCCTGGGAGCAAGCCTGGCTCCTTCTCCACTGTTTAGTCTGAAATGGGAGACAGGATGAGGCTGGAGACACCCATCTTGGGATCATGTAGAGGAGAGTTCTGGTCTGCAGACATGGTTGCATCTGAAAGTCCTGAAAGGCTGGGAGATGCAACCCTGACTAGATTTCCTTGAATCACCAATCACTGCAGAGTAAACCAGAGGAATTTCAGAGAGAATGTGATCTTTACTGATGATGGGGTCTTCACACACAATGTTCACCTGGATGAAGGAGCCCGAGAAAACCAGCCCTTAAGTATAAGGATACATCAGCAAATGTCCCGTTGGTAGGACATAGTGGGAGGTAGTCTATGTCAGGACAAGAGGTTTATGAGAAATCTTTGTATCTTAATTTCACTTTTCCTATGAACTAAAGATATTCTAAAGGAAAAAAAAAACTATCTTAAAAGTAAAATAAAAACTAGCAGGAGAAGTCTATCACCCATTTCAGAGCCAAGAGAGCAAAGGCTACCTAGACTAGCCTCCCTACTGTCCTTTCTTGGAGGAAAGGAGTCTGGGAACAGGAGGCAGCACCAAGCCAGGTTCTGACTCCACAGAGAGCCAGTCCTTGAGAATCCTACCTCTGGTTGGACTCTCTAAAGTTTCCAAAGCTCCAAGCCAAGGCCACCAGGGTTGTGATCCTTGTAGTTGAGCTGACTCAGCAGGCTGGTTGATGAATGCCTGGCAGCCCTGGAGGGACGACTAGACTACCGACACACACTCTATCTCTTCCTAGGTCCCTATGTTACTCTAATTATTTTCAGTAGAAGCATTGACATATTCCTTTGTTTACTCAATGTACTCTTATTAAATCATCCTCCAGGAAAGTCTAACTTTTGTAGAATTCTCAAACTCTTTGGAAACTTTCTGAATATAAAACTAGGTACAAAAGTAAATTATAGGATGAAAAAAGAAATCATAGGCTTATTGATGTGTTGGGCATTCAAGTTCTTGTCACTGAGAGTCTTTGGGAGAATCGTCTTGTAGAGAAATGTGACTGTGGCAATGTGCTCACTTCACTAGAGCACTTCATAGCTCGCAGAGGCTGTTCAAAGGACTTGAATTCATTAACTCCCAGAAAGCCAGGCTTCAGGTTTTCTGTGTACAGTGAAGAGCAAGCATAGTTACTCTCAGGAGCAAACAACCACACACTAATAATCTATCATCTAAAAATCTAATTTTTTTTTTGTTAAAGATATATTTATTTATTACATATACAGTGCTCTGTCTATGTGCATGCCTGTAGGCCAGAAGAGGGCACCAGATCTCATTATATATGGTTGTGAGCCATCATGTGGTTGCTGGGAATTGAACTCAGAACCTCTGGAAAAGCAGACAATGAGCTTAACCTCTGAGCCATCTCTCCAGCCCCCAATTAGTGTTTGTTTGTTTGTTTTGTTGTTTGTTTTGGTTTTGGTTTTTTTTGTTTTTTTAGGGAGGGGAATGGGAGAAAGGTTCCTGAAATTGACAAAGGGAGTTGCAGATGAGAGGTTTGGGGTGGGAGATAGAGGATCTCAGACAAAGTGTCTCTCTGTTTCCAGGTGATTCTTCGTTCCTCATGTTTGGTGTCATTGTTCACACGTGAGCCTTCCCTGCCTCAGAAACACAGCACTGGCCCCCTGAGGCCTGCACTACTCCTTCGCTCTGAGAGTCTGGCTCCCGTGTGCAGAACATAAAAGTCCCCTCCAGGAGACCTAGCACAGCCTCAGCTCATCTTAACGACTGCAGGTTTGGCTGGATTCCTTTCCAATCTCATCCCTAGGACCCCTCCTCACTTCCTCAGCTGCACCAGAACGGTCTGATGCCACAGAGCATGTGGCAGGCGGCAGCTGGCACCATATTGGAACCAAGAATGGAGCGGTATAGCTCTGTAATCCTCAGTACCACAAGTGCTGGCTGCTGGCCACAGCCAACTCTCTCTTTTCATTGACTGATTACCAGACTTGGAAGGGTAGTCCCTGAAAAAAAAAAAAAGTGCTGTGCAAGAGGGATTGGGGATCAGGAGCTGGGGCTGAGGAAAGGGGATGGGTCCATTCCATGCACCCCATGGATAGCCAGTTATTTTACACCAGGGTTCATTCCTATACATTCCTGTTCATTGGTGCCTAGCCCAGTGCCTAGCACGGCACCTGGCATGTGGCAGGCTCTCCAGAAAATGCTTGTGGAGGGAAAGCATTGGCGCTTGACAGAAGGCAAGTTCTGCTCAGTCCTTCCTGCCGAGTGAGAGGCCCCAGGAGAACCAAAGGTGTGTCTTGCTGGATGCTAGTGTGCTTAGCGTTCCAACTTCAGGTCTGCAGGAGCCATGCCAGCGCTGGGGTGCCGGGTGCCAATGTAGCTGCTGGGATGTGGGACAAGTGGAGCACAGGCAGCTGCAGAGGCAGATCCATTCCAAAAGGAAGAAGAGAGGTGAGCTATCCAGACAGAGCCCGGGCAGAGAGTGGGAGGCTGCCAAGCAGATGGCCGTCTCCCCCAGAGCTCCCACAGCGGCAGCTTTCTGGTCCCTTTTGAGCTCAGCCAGTGCCAAGTGAGAAAGGAGGTGAGCCCCTGAGCCAAATCCCTGGAGAAGGCACCTATGGGGTTGATTCTCATATGTCACCTTCTTGCCAAGGCTTCATCTGAAAACTAGCCTGTCCCACATCACTGACAAGCCCACCATGCTGTGCTGGGTTGCTCCTTGGGGCCATGCTCTTGTTAAAGGACTAAAGAAGGGACAAAGCAGCCTCCTGTACTGCCTGCTCAAGACCCATGGCTCAGACCCATAGGTCTGTTTGCCCTCCAGTGTGGCACCTAATGCCACGGGACATCTTGCTGAGTGCAGGAGTAGTGTGGGTAGAAGGAGAAATCACCCCAAGTCTCCTGGTGTCATAAGCACAAACAGTTTTCCCTTGGCCCTCTCCTACGGGAAATGTCAAATGCAAAGGGAAGTTCCAGAGGGAAGAAAATGGCCCTTTGGAGAAGGCCTTTCTGGCTGCGGGAGGATTGGCAAAGGACTGAAGATGAGGCCTTGCTCAAGGACCCCAAGTCAGCATGTCATAGGTCTCACTGTTTCCATTGAGCCACCAACCTTGGACAGCATCAGAGTCAGGAGAGGGAGCAGAGACCAAAAGCCTCCACAGAAGCTTGCAGTCTCTCTAAGCCTCTTGCTAGCTCTGTCTTTCATAGCTCAGCTCTTCTGTTTCCATTATAGACTAAGTTCTGGCAATTTCCAGAAATTAGTCTCCTTTCCTCCCATTGGTAGCTTCTGATGGTGTGGCAGAGGGGTACCAGCTGGCAGATATAGGTACTGTTGATATGGCTGGCCTGTCTCTAGGCCCCAGGGCTGCAGGGGTCCTGGCAGAGACACTCAGAGAACACTCAGTTCTTCTATAGTTGTTGCCCTACTTGGGCCTGAATACCCAGGAGACTGGGCAACTTTCCATTTCATTTGGCAGCTCACGGCACATGATTAAGGCCTGGGAGACCCTATGCATGCACAGTGTTTCCATTCTCCAAGGAGAACATAAAGCAGTGATTATGATAGGCACCATTCATATCTATGGTGCCTTAGAGTTCACAAGGAGGAGGCTCTGTGGGCATGATCTCTCTTCCTGCAACCTGAACACGCTGTGGTTAGTGTGAGATTAATAATTGAGGAATGAGGCAGACAGATTACGTTTGTTAATGAATTGAGCCAAGTTAAGCATAACAGCTATGGGTCAATTGTTTAAGCGTTCCAAGATTCTGGTTCCTTCTTAGTTGGATTGAGATAGCCTACTACTTACCTGAGCACACTTCTAGCCCAGGTCAGACCTTTTAGTACTTTCCCCAGTATAAGGAACTACACGGGTCCTAGGAGGAATGGCTGATTCCTGGAACATCTTAAAGTGTCAGGAAATAAAACAGCACTTTAAAGAAAACACCATGATAAAGGTAGGTGCATGATACAGAAGGGGAAAAAGGAAAAGCCAAGAGGCAGCACTGGAATCATCTGTAACTGAGTGAAGGAATGCTAGACTATGACCCAAAGTACAAAATACACATCAATTAGCCCATATTGGTATAAAGAAATAATTACTGGAGTCAATAAGTGGGCAAGAAGAGATATATCTTCAATGCACAAAAAATTGAAATTAAGGGCAGTTAAGAGCACTGGCTGCTCTTATAAAAAACATAGGTCCAATTCCTAGACTATTGGTAGTTGACAATCATCTGGAATTCCAGTTCCGGGATGCCTTCTTCTAAGCACCTCTAAGGGCACCAGGTGCACACATGATACATATACATCCATGCAGTCAAATACTCATAGACATGAAATATTTTTTAAGAAAAAAATAAAAAGATCCAAACTAGGAGCAGGAAGGTGGCTCAGTAAGTAAAGATTCCTGCCACCTGCCTGAGGATCCGAGTCTCATCCCAGAGGATGCCATGGAAAGAGAGGCCATGTCCATAAGTTGTCTTCTGATTCCATATGCATGCTAATAGTATGACATACAACACACACACACACACACACACACGCACACAGTAAGCAAGCAACGCAAACAAATAAACTCATATAAGAATTCCAAAGCATTTGCTGGGTATGGTGACTCATGCCTATAGTCCTAGCATCAGAAAACTAAAAGCAGGAGGAAGTTCAGCCTGAGGTATATAGTGAGTCACTATTTGAAAAAAAAAAAAAAGCAAACTAAACTATAGATAGATAGATAGATAGATAGATAGATAGATAGATAGATAGATTCATAGGTATATTGATAGACAGACAGATTCATAGATATATAGATTCATAGATATTATATAGATAGATGATAGATAGATAGATGTAATAGATAGATAGATAGATAGATAGACAGACAAGTAGACAGGTAGATGGTAGAGACAATGATCAATAAATAGATACTAGATAGATGATAGACTTGATAGAAAGGGATAGGAAGGAAGATGGATGGATAAATGGATGGACGGGCAGATGGATGGATGGATGGATGGATGATAGATAGATAGATAGATAGATAGGATAGATAGATAGATAGATTCTCATCCCTCAAGAGGGTCGAGTATTACTCGATGCTGATTAAAAGTATAGCACACACAATGATTTCTTTCAGGAGTGCAGAAGGAATGAGGGGAGGAAGATCTTGAAGTGGAGTCCTGAAACCCACTTCCTCAGCCATACGGCCAGGGCAGGTCAGTAAACAGTGGTTGATCGCATTCCTAGTGTGTCCTCTTGACTGGAGACAATGAAAAGGTGCTTTGCCTCTGGGTCTTCCCGTGTCAGACAAACCGGTCTGATAACAAGAGAAACACTGGTGAAATTACAACTCAAGACCATTTTACAGAAACATCCTGACTGGAACACCTCAAAGCCAACGAGTTCACTAGGAGTAGAGACTTACGCCTTGAATCTCAGCATTCAGAAGGCAAAGACAGGCAGATCTCTGTGAGCTCAAGGCTAGCCTGATCTACAGAGGGAGTCAGAGCTACACAGTGAGACCCTATCCTGAAAACAAAAACAAAACATACAAACAAAAATCTGAAGAGTTCATGATCAAAAACTATCAAAGCCTAAGAGACTGTGACAACCAAGAGGAATCTAAAAGCCATGTGGTATACTGGGGGATCCTGGAACAGAAAGACAAGGACACCCCATTCAAACTGAGGAAATATAGAGAAAGAATGGGCCTTCAATAATGATGTGTCAATATTGAATGGTCAGTTGTGACAAGTGACATAGTAGCATGAGATGTCCCTAAGAGGGGGAAATTGACTGTGTGACGTATTTGAACACTTTGTACTGTCTTTGTAATTTCTCTTTAAATCTAAAACTGATATAAATGTAAGATGATTTTGAAAAGGTTACCTGCTTCTCAGCGCTGTGAGGATTAAAATGCACAGGAGGTGCGTAGCTCGGTGGACAGCAGGTGGTGACCATTCATTAAAGGGCAACTCCAGTCTTCAGGACCAGTCAGCATGTGCTGGGCTGTGTGTTCCGGTGTGAACAATGACTCAGTCCGGGTTCTGGCTGTAATGCCCTTTTCTACAGCATGGAAGAGGAAGGGCTTCCCCGTGTGACAGACGGGAGTGTAGAATTTAGGTATCTGTAAAACCTGCAGGTCACTGGGTGGAGGAGGTAGTGACATCCATTCTACCAAGCGCAGCCATGATCAACATTGAGTTTGCTGTTTGCCCAGAGCCATCAGAACACCTCCCACCCTACCCCGGGGGAAAGAGTCTTCTGGGCAGAGCCTTCAGCAGCATAGGTTTCCCTGCAGAGCTGAGTGCCACTGTGTCTGTGAGGAAAGACAGGAACTGGCCCGGTCTGAATCCTCTAATTCGATTCCTCTAATAACCCCAAATAGACCCCTCATGCCAGCCACATCTTCGTACCAGGAAGAGATAACCTACATCTGTCAGGTGACAGTCTAGTACACCCTGGGGCTCCTATTCTAGTCAGTCCTGGACTGGAGGGGACTCCGTCATCCAGACCAGAGAAAGTGGTGCAGGATGGGCTGAGGATTGTCACTGGGAAGATTCAAGCCATATCCAGTTCTCACTGCATTACTTTCCATTCTTGGGGTTTTGAGAGACAGCACCCCAACTCACCTAAGTCAGCATGAGAGGAAGGAGGTAATATTTATTAGAAAGAGACAGACATGCTCACGCAATCAAGCCAGGGAAGGCAGAGCAAGGTTGCATCAGGAATCTCTACAGGGAGCCCTCTGGGCTGTGGAGATGCTCTGTCTGGGGGGTGTTACCTCTGCTCTCCCTGCCAGCTGTCCCCTAGGGCAGCTTTCCCAAGCAGTTGGAGCCAGAGATCTGGCAGCTCCCAGTGGTCACCTTCAGCAACAGAGAAGTACTGTTGACATCCTTCCTCTAGGCCATCCAGTTCCAAGGAGGCAGAGTTACAGAAAGTTCACCTGCACATCAGAATCAGGGTTAGTGAGCAACAGAAAATCACACCGTTATTCAGACAGAAATCGGCATAAAGATTTTCTAATTATAGATTCATTGATTTCTAATGTAGATTCATGGATTGAGTAACTGGGAAGACAAGGGGAGAATTCTTGCAGTTCAGAGTTGACAGCTGCCTAAGACAGCTGCTAACCCCAGGGCGATGGTGATGAAGGGGTAAGGCTACAGTAGTTCATGCTTGGAGGTTTAAGAGAGAGACAGACTTTTAAGGAGGATGTTCCAGATGTTGTCCCTGAGACAGATGTCAAGAAGTTGGTACGGGGGGGGGGGGGAAGACTGCACACTGAATCTCAGCTGCTGCCACAGGCATTGCAGCAGTTGGATAAACCAAATGTGGTATATCCACACAGTGGAGCACTATATACCAACAAAAAGGAGAAGATGTTGACTTGTTCCAGTCAGTACAGGGAGGAGCCTCAAATATCTGTTGCTAAGTGAGAGGAGTCAGACACAAGGACACTCAGACTGTGTGCTGCCATTTTAACAAGACACCCAGAAGAGGCAAATCTATACAGACAACAGGCAGCTTGGTGGTTGTTAAGGTGGGGCTGTCGGGTGACTGACAGGTAATAGACACAGGCTTCCTGAAAGTGACAGAAATGCTATTCAGTAGAACTGTAGTCATGGTAGCACAGCCCATGAAAAAACCAACCATGACTAAGTGGTGCATGTAAAAGGGTGGGTTCTGGGCTAGGTAGATTCTAACTCAGCAAAGAAACAACCTCAAATGTCAGTGAAGGACTGAGATACTAGCTTGATTGGTAGAAAGCTTGTCTAGCATGTGCGAGGCCCTGAGTTTGAATCCCCCACAGCACATTCACTGGACACAGTGATGCCTGTCTATAATTCCAGCACTCAGGAAGTAGAGACTGGAGGATCGGGAGTTCAAGATCATCCTTGGTAACATAATGAGTCTGAAGCCAGCCTGGACTACACAAAAGCATTGTCTCAACAAAAACAACAACAACAACAACATTCAAAAGAACACAGAAAAAAGACAGGAAGAACTGTGTTCCTTCATTCTATGCATCTAAGAAAAGCTAAGCTCCACCAACACAGGAGCTGAGACCCTGTAAGGCACAGCTGTATGAGGCTAGCTGGAGCCATCAACAATCAATTACAAAACATTGGCACCAGCCTGGTATTTGATAACTGGGTCCTGACACCATGTACTCACTCGGAGAGAGCATCTGATCCCAAAGGCTGAAGGTTCAACCCTCACCCAACTTTCACCACCAGTCTGAAGTCCCAGGTCATAGTATCAACACTTCTGACTCTACATATTTGAGTGCCCCCAGTTCATCTCCTTGGCTTTCACGCCTTTGCCCCAGTGGCTCCTTGAGCTCAAGGAAAAGCTACAGGATATTACAGAGATAGAAAGGAAATTATAAAGGCTACAGGAGATGAGGAGAAAGAGGCACCTCTGGGAGTATCATCCTCCAAGAGCCTCCAGTGCTCTGCAGCCTTGAAAGCTGAGACCTGTCATCTGGAGTTTCTATGGAGACTTCATGGCATAGGCATGACTGGGGACATGCCAGGTGGTGAAGCTGGTCTGGTTTGGCATTCTTCTTGACCCCTCTGTGCAATTTTTCCCACCTGGGATTCAACCTCTTAACCTGTAAGGCAGCCTCAATTAAATATTGTCCTTATAAGAGTTGGCTTGGGGATGCTCCGGACTCCAGCTGTTTCGCTTGCCTCTTGTCTCCACTGCTGCCCTGGTTCGCCATGCTCTCTGTCCGTGCCCGGCTCTCCACCATCGCTAAGTATGAGTGCACGTGTATAGCTGGAGCCTCTCTCAAAGGTACAGGATGGGGGTACCCTCAATCCTGAATGTCTAATAAACTCTGTGGGATGGTGCTCTCACACTGATCCATGAACTGGTTGTACCTAGACCTTTCTGCCCTGGTTAGAAAGTTGACTGGTGTTCCTAGAGCAGGCGCCTCCAGGGGAAGGAGCTGCTTATAGTTTCAGGGGCAAATCTATTCTCACCATGAAGCAGGAGTGTGGTAGCAGGCAGACAGGCATGGCATTGGAGCAGTAGCTAAGAGGTTACAACTTGCCTACAAGCAGAAGGCGGGGTGGGGGTGGGGGGTAGGAAAGACAGACTTGGTCATGCTGAAGAATTTGTGGTGGTTTGAATGAGAATGGTCCCCTGCAGACTCATATATTTGAAAGTTTGTTTCCAAGTTGATGGACTGTTTAGGAAGGAATAGAAGGTAGGACCTTGTTGGAGGATGTGTGTCACCTGGGGTAAGCTTTGGTGTTTCAAAAGCCTACCCCAGGCCCTCTCTCTGTCTCTCTGTCTCTCTGTCTCTGTTTCTGTCTCTGTTTCTGTCTCTGTTTCTGTCTCTGTCTCTCTCCCTGTCTTTCTCTGTCTCTCCAGGGCCCATCTTCCTGCTACCATGCTTCAGCTTCATGTGACCACAGAGTCACTCTCTGAAACTGTATGCAAACCCCCAGTTAAATGCTTCTTTTTCTAAGTTGTCTTGGTCATGGCATCTCTTCTCAACAATACACCAGTAACTAAGACAGGACTCTTGGCTTCATTTGATTCAGAGCCCTGGTTCTGCAAAAGCAGCAATTCTGCCTGTCCACCTCCCAAAGAGGAGCCCGTGAGTTGCTGATTAAGTGGGAAGGTCACACTCTGGCTGAGGTCAGCTGTTCACAGCGGACTCCCCACTGTTGGGAGAGGACAGGTGCCATATGTCTCCTGCTCAGCACCTCCGAGGCCTGACACCTATGGTGGGTGAAGGAGGGTGCGAGGGGCCACAGGGAGGACTGGCCCTGGCATGATGCCAGCAACAGACAAGCTGGAGTGTGCAGCTAACTGCAGAAGCAGCTGCCTCTGAAATCCTTGTCCTCAACCCCTGCAAGCCCAGTGACAGAGCACACTCCTGCAGGGCTCTGTGAAGGATAAGTGACTTGTGACCTACATGAGGTGGAGAAGAGGCCCAGGTGCAGAGAAGAGCTCCTGGGGGAGAGAGTGAGATCATAGAAAGAGCAGGTCCCCTGGGGGGAGAGCTGTGACCAAAGGATGGTGAGGGCAGTCAGTGAAGAGGGACAGAAGGAAGACAGAGTTTTCGTGGGGAAGACGGACAAAGGAGGTCAACGGAATACTGCTGAGAGCTGATGTTATACGGAAGCCTCTATCCACTGGCTCAGTCTGTGCCTAGACATCCACATTCACCAGCTCTAAGACCCCATTGGATGGTTTGGTCCCCTGAAGCTGCCCCAAGTACCAAACTATCTGTATGTATGTATATATGTATGTATGTATATGTATATGTATATGTATATGTATATGTATATGTATATGTATATGTATATGTATATGTATATGTATGCATGCATATATGTATATGATATATATGTGTGTATATATGTGTGTGTATGTATATGATGCATTTTTCATACACAGGCATACCAATGACAACTATAATGTGCTCCTTAGCCAAGGGATAAGAGGATAAACAACAATAGCTCCTAGGAGAGACCAACCACAAGAGCAAATGGTCATGCTGCTGCTACTGGTCTCGGCACTCTAGAGCACTGCTTTATTTTCTTGGGGAGGGAGGCCTTTATTTTTAATTTAATTTGAGAAGGGAGCTCCCTTTTCAGTCCAGATGGACCCCAAACTGTCTTGGTTTATGCTTTGATTGTGGGTGTGGGCTACCTTGCCTGGCTGGAGGCAATTCTTAAGTAGAATAAGGGTCACGAAGAGACTAGATAGAATACAAGCAACACAAGGAATGCAAGGAACGTGAGAGTGCACAGAACACAAGTCTGTGCTATCATACTTGCCTTGGGTGATGTGCTAGCTGAGATAGCTATTAATTGGTTTACATCATGGGTGGGTAACATCATGGCTTGAATGTATTGGCAAAGAGATGTCCTGGGAAGGACAATGTGAAACCTCAGCAAGCTACACAGATGGCTCATAAGATAAAAGGCACACATTGCCCCTTTCTTGAATTTTCCACTTAGCGCTTCCAGACCACAGATGGCAGCAAGTTACGGAAGCCATACATAAGGAGGACCTACTATGCACATATAAAGGAAGCCTGCTATGCATGTCTCCAGTGAAGGCCAGAGAAGCAGCTGGTCATGTCTGTCCATCAGTCACTTACTGTGTGCTGCAGTGTGGCAGAAGAGCAAATCTGCCTAAGACGGCAATGACACTGTGCTAGAGGTGGGTGGCAGAAAGGGTTTGAGGGAAGTGTGGAGCAGTCTAGGTATTCAGTCAAGAGGTATATTACTCTGGGCCTTGTCTTTGGACAAGTGTAGGTACCAAAACCAAACCAAAACAACAGGCAGAGAGCAGGCAGGCCTCTAATCAGTCAGGAACTGGCCTTTGAGGAAGCACAGCAGGACTTGCAGACAACTGGGAAGTCTGGTCCTTCTTCATCCCATCTCTACTGGCAACCCATCATCTCCACTGCAGCATCTCCTCAGCTCCTGCCTGGTCCTCTCCTAGACCAGCTACCACGGCTATAAGCTTTAGCTTACAAGTATTAAAAAACAAACAAACAATGTAACAAAACCCTACCCTAAAGCCTCAAAAAAGGTTCACAGGACACACTTTATGTCCTTTTCAATACTGTACCAAAACATGCAACTCTTTGCCCAAGAATAATTGATCTTCTAGGGAAATATATTATTGCTTGACTTGCTAATTATTTTTTAACTCAGGGCTCAGACAGTGAACTTATGTTAGCTCAACAAGATGTAGAAACCAAGAGCCCCCTCCAGGAGAGAGATGATCTCAAAGGTTGCATTTAATTGCTGTGTAGGACATTGCGATCTCTTTCTGACCTACGTATCTAATGTTCATTTGCATCAGGGCTACATGAACCTAAATGCCTCCGATGTGCATTGAACCTTTCATATCTTTTGTTCTCCAGTGGTGATTAAGTTGAATACAGTTTTCAGTATGTGTGCATCGACATTTGAAAGTCATACTTTTAACTTAACACTGTACATTCTAGGTTATAGACTACAGGGTTCTAAGTATCGCGAGACACAAACATTAGAATATACTGCTCAATGGTATTAGAACGTTTTGATTGACAACCAACAGTGCCAGAGGCCCTGACAGGAAACCTATATAATTTATTATGCTCCCAAGGACGTCTGGGTCTGTTACCACATGTGACTTAAGCTAGAAGATCCCCAAAACTAAGGAGTCTAGGCCTGACAACCACATCAAAGAAACAACAAATACGTGAATGTGGTGTAAAAATGAAAGAACCCAGGGCTTTGTGTGCAGGCCCCAGGCCAGGTCAAGCACTGTCCTAGCAGGTGAAGACACAGGTCACATCAGGCTGTTCAGGTGTCATGTGGTAGTGATGACAAATGAGACCAAGGTCCTGTTGGAGTCCTGATCAGATATTTCTACTGTGGTCCCTCTTGTCTGACATCCAGAATTAGGGCTGAAGATGGCATCCCAGACTGGGTCACAACTAAATACATCATCATGAAAATCCTAGCAGCTCCTCCTTCCCTCCCTCCCTCCTTTCCTCCCTTCCTCCCTCCCTCTTTTCCTTCCCTCCCTCGCTCCCTCTTCTGTCTCTCCCTCCCTCCTTCCCTTCCTCTCTCCTTCCCTCCCTCCTTCCCTCCCTCCTTCCTCCTTCCTTTGTTAAAATCTCCTCCCTGAGATTTGCAAAAGAAAAACTAGTTCCTAAATTTTGTGCTAAATTTGAAGCAAGTTTTAATTACTGACCAGGATGGAATTCCCAGCGACTAGCCAGGAGACATGCACTGTAGGGACTTATAAGGACAAAACCATCCAGTCACCATATTTTTTCATGTGGCTTTGTATATTTTACAAGAACGACAACTCGCAGTAACCCAGGAAATTACCTGGTTTTGGGGCTGACAAGTTGACTTTGGGTCTTTCCTTCCTTCCCTCCCTCCCTCCCATCACTTCCTCCTTCCTTTCTCTCTCTCTCTCTCTCTCTCCTCTCTCTCTCTCTCTCTCTCTCTCTCTCTCTCTCAGCTTTTTACTTTTTATTTTGATAGAATCTGTCCTTAAAAGTCTTGACTGTCATACCTGTACCTCACACATGCCAAGGTAGCGCCATGCCTGACAGGACTGCCTTTAAAATAATTCTCTAAAAAGGCAAAGCTCACAGGAGTTCAGTGTCTCTGCAGACAAGTACATACATCTACCTACCAACCCCATGGGCTGAAAGGCCTGCCTCAGGCTGGGAGAGGCCTCTTGGACACTGGCACCATGGGGTAGACCAGGGAACTCAAGATGGGGGCTATGCCTTGATGTAGCACAAAGCAGATCATCCTATGGACACTGGAAAGACACAAGTTCCACAGTCACCCTCCTCACTGTCACCCTCCTCACCGTCACCCTCCTATCACCTTCCTTACCATCACCCTCCTCACCGTCACCTTCCTCACTGTGGCCTTCTGGTTAACTGGATGCCTCTCCCAGTTTAGGCTCACACCATGGCAGCTGCAGTGACTCTGCTTTGTGACCAGTTGGAGCCTTGGCTGCCAGATGTAGTTACCTATGCATCGGTGCCAAGAGCAACCTACGCAGCCTATTGTGCTCTTTCCTCTGAGCAAATCAAGCCGCTGCCTTCATCAGATCAGAGGCTGCTTGCAGTCAGAAACAGGTCTGCAGACTGCTGATGTTCCCTCACTGAAAGAGGGTTGGACCCTCGCCTGAGGCTCTTCTCCCAGCTGTTTAAGTGCAATTAAATTGCAAGTGGCCCTGGAGTCTGGGAGGTGCTGCTGTATTAGGGTGAGGAACTTCTGACTGTGCAGCCATGGGATTCCACCATTCATGCTGAGCAGGGATCTTCCTGAATGGCTGCTTTGGGGTCACCCCTGTTCCTGCCTATACCTTCTCACTCACTGTTCTGTAAGTAAGCCTAAAAAGACTCATTGACTCCCCAGAGTGAACCTTGCTTTGTCTGGGAGACATAAAGATGGAAGACTGTTTTGTCTTCTCAGGAAAGGAATTTTTACAACACCGAAACATTCGAACCATTCGAAAACTCAACTCAAACAGCCAAGGTCAAGGTCAAGGTCAAAAGGGTTTGGGCCAAGGCAAGGGTTTGGATGCAGGGAGGGTGAGGGGTTGGGGCCAGTCATTCACCTGAAAAGCCCTGCCTTAGCTGTGCTGAAGCACTGCCCACCCTGCATCGCTTCCCAGTCTTCAGTCTCAGCCGCATCCTCTCTCCAGGGATCTGGGCTCCTTGACCTGAGATGCTCAAAGCAGAGGCTTCCCTTTGCCTTTCACCTCTCCCTTACTCTTGAGAGCACTCTAACTGCATCCAAAGCCATTTCCTATAGCCATAAACACGGTCCTGTTCCACAGGCTATGCTGCACATCAGCTTAATCATAGCGCCGACACATGAGGCCCCTCAAACATGTCAAGTTGGTCTCAGTGTAAGCCGCACGTTGACTGCGACAGCGTCAACAGTTACCAAGAACAATTTTACCACATTGAACTGCCAGTCCTTGCAGGATGGAGAAAGGTGGTAATGACTGTGGACCATCATCTTTATGGCTTAGATAACCAGAAATCAAACAAGCACAGTTATGAACCCTGCTTGAGAACCCCACGTATATATGAGACGTGTTATGTGTTTTATATACACAGGAGACAAGGATGGTGTTGTTCCTGGAACAGAGATAGATCACTTGGGAGAATTCCAGTGAGCCTTGACTGCAACATGGCTTCCACGGAAGGAGGATACCATTGGCCAGAAATCAGAGTTGGCTGGGGATGTAGCTTCCTATCTAACAGCCGGAGACTGTCTCTAAACAGAACGAACAAAACCAGTGACAACAGCAACACAAGCACAGAGACAAAATTCAGGGGCTTGGGAAGGAAAGAATGTGGTGGCTTAGACCAGAAACCTTTATATCCAATTTACTGCAGAGTAGAAAAAGACCAGAGGTGTGTGTGTGTGTGTGTGTGTGTGTGTGTGTGTGTGTGTGTGTTTGTTGTGTGTGGGGGAGCCAAATAAGAGACACATCTTGCTTGCTTTGACCAGGGTCCCCACTGGAGGTCATGAAAATGGAAGCCAATAGAATGTACAGTTCTGTACTCTTCAGTCATGGCTACCTCCCTTCATGTCTCAGAGCTCTGAGACCAGGGGTAAACAGGACTTACAGTAACCAGCAGGAGGCTGTGCTTCACAGATGCAACCCTAGCTTTCCACAAACCCATAAGGCAGGAGAGAGGAAGACTTTACTAGAGCACTCTGTGTTCTAGTAAGACGCTGGCTGACAGCAGGTCCCTCCTCCAAGCCAACAGGTAGATCCTGAAGTCCCCTTCGAAAGGAAACTGCAGCAGGCCCAATGCCTGCAGCCAATTCTGCTTTAAGCCTGTGTTCAAGTAGATGTATTGAGAGACAGCTATGTCATGATCATGACAGGTTCTCGAGCTATGTATTTTGAACTGTAAATGGAATGTGTTTGTATGTCTATCCTGCAAGACAGAATATGGTGCTGCACACCGTTGTTCCTAGTGCTTCACAGCTTAGAAACTGGTACTGCTAGCCCATCTTCCATCCAAGGAATCATGGGCTTAAAGGGGAGGTTGGCCTCTTCATATCTCTTTGATCTAAGGCATTTAGGTCTTTTTCCTCCTCCTTCTGACTCTCTCAATTTATACTCAGTCTTTACTCAGCTAGAGCCAGCCAGTAACTCATCTCTGTCTTGTGGGGCAGTGGGCTGTGAGAAGCAGCTGGGTGCCTGGTCTAGCATAGGCCTTGAACCCCAGACCTTTATCGGATGGCAGGTGTTCGGCTCTGCTCCCGGGCCCTGGTTCTTTTCATTTAGCATCAGTCCTCCACAGCCCCTCCCACAGAGAGGTCTATGGCCATCAGTCACAAGGAACAGTGCCTCAGGCTCTCCCACATGTAGATGAGGTATCTCCAAGCTCTCAGACCAAGCCAATAGGCATTTTCTGCTGCCAGACCCTAACACACCCGAAAACTGTATATAAGGGCTTTATTGAGGAAAAGTAAAAGGTGTGTGTGAGAATCATCCTGGTGTCCGAGAGTTTCTGTTGCAAGAGCTGTAACACTTGGGAAGAGATCTGCTCTCCCGGAACCTGCCTGGGACACCAAGCTGCCTCCTTGCCAGCTAGCTGGCTTCTTATCGGCCCAGCTTGGGCCAGCTCAGCGTGAAGAGACAGGTGCAGCACCTGGGAGTGACCAGGCAGCGACAGTGGAGACAGGAGCAGAGGCAGCAGCGGAGGCAGGCGATCTCCCCTCCCTGCTCACACTTTGTCCCTTGGCCTGGACCCCACCCCCGCACCAGGCAGGGCTGAAGATCGTCGTGGGATGCCCTCCGGAACAGGGGACCCACACTGTCTGACAGGGTAGGGTGGTGCCAGAGGAGGTAGGAGCTGAGTCCCCCTGTGCAGGGACAGGGTGTTAAAGGACACCTAGAGGAATGTATGGGGTCTGAAAAGCATCCAAAGTTCCAGGGATGCAGGCAGGGTTAAATGATAGCTATCTAGATATCTAGGGGATACATGGCTACCAAGGATGATAGGCAAATAAAATTCTGAGCGGTATGCACTGAGTCCCAAGTATGTAAAATGTCACCAGCTTTGCACATATTACCAGGTGTTTTTGTTTTCCATTAAAATATAAGACAAGAGCTGGGGATGCAGCTTATTCAAAGAGTGCTCACTAATACTAAGGAAGCCCTGGGTTCAATCCCCAGCACAAACCTGGTGTGGTGGTATGAGACTGCAATCCTAGGACTCTGGAAGTAGAAACGGGAGGATCAGAAAATTCAAACTCACCCTTGGCTACTTAGTGATTTTGAGGTGAGCCTGGGCTACATAAGACTACCTCAAAACCAAAACCGAAACTGAAACCGAAACCCACCATCACCGCCAAAACCCAAAACCACTCAACCAAGCAAGCAATCAATGCATGTCTGTCCAAATTAAAACACTGCAAATGTTTAGAACAAAGAGGGAAACACCTTTGACACGACCCACCATCTCTCCTCCTTGTGGGTGCCTCTGTCTGGTGGTAAATAGTCTGCTGCCTCCAGTCTGTCCCACACAGTTACAGACATGAAATAATAGCAGACCGCATACCTGTGCCTACTCAGCTGCAGGCATTATTTTGCATTTACACACAGACACAAAGACACACCCTTGAATGTCACTAATTTTTAAAAACCTGCTTTTTTACTTGATATATATTGGGAGTTTTTCTAAATGAGTACTTACAAGTCTGTCTCCTTTTCTAAAAATTTATTCTATAGTTTAAAAAGTAGTGCCTGCATCTGGTAAGACTCCAGGGGGAACACGGGGGAACAGACGGTGACATTTCCTGCCTGCTGGCTTCGTTTTGCACTGAAGTATGCTTCCATTGTCTAGACACTTCATTCATGTCTCTATGTTTTTAACCTTTATAAATTAGTATTCTCACTTTCTCATATCATACACCTTAGACACCTGTATTACTTACTTTTCTATTGAGACAAACACCATGATCAAAGTAACTTATAAAAGGGGCCATTTAATTAGGACTATAGTTCCAGAGGGTGAGTGTCTGTTGGGGTCTGGGAATCACCAGAGAAAACACTCAAACACTAATCTTAGTCAAACAGGGATGGTTTATTGAATGCCACACCCCAAGACTGATCGATCAGGGCCACATTCCGGACTTGGGAGCTAAACTGTGACCTTGAATCAGGATCCTATAGGATCCTTTATAAGCCTGAGATTTACAAACATCTGTGCCAAGTTATTCCATCAATCAGACTTTCTTAGGAACCTGCCTTTGTTGTACACTTATCTTGCTCTTATTGGTTGGGGTATTCAACTGTGTCTTGTCTAACATTCATATCTTAGCTTGCCAACCAGGATGTCACATACCCATGTACATGTCCCTTTCTTCCAGGTAGGAGGATGTCAATTCCCAAGCAGGTCTTGGGAACTTAAACTTTACTGGATCCCTGCTCAAAATCAAGTCTTATTCTAAATAAACGCAGGTGTCTCCCTTACGCTGGGGTCCATCCCAGGGGCAGTTTATAAAAGTAAATCTTTCTTTCTTTCTTTCTAATACAAGATCTTATTATATAGCCCTGGCTGGTCAGAAGCTCACTGCAAAACCAGACTGGCCATGAATACCCATGCAAGGTCACTTCTTTAAAAAAAAAAAAAAAGATTTATTTTTGTTATTTTTAAATCATGTGTGTATGTGTGTCTATGTTCATATGACCGCAGTGCTCTCAGAGGTCAGGTGTCAGATCTCCTGGAGCTAGAATTACAGGTAGGTAATTTATGAGCTGCCTGATGGGAGTGCTGAGGACTGAACCTGGATCCTCTAGAAGAGCAATAGTTACTCCTAACCATTGGGACATTGCTCCAGCCTCCTCCTCCTCCTCCTCCACCACCACCACCACTACCACATTTCTTTCCTCTCCTTTTCTTTCTGTTTTCTTTTTTGATTGCTGCATATTAATTCACAGAACGCATTCAGCATTCTGTAATCATTCTGCTTTTGATAGGTGTCAGTCAGATTCTTCAGAGACAACAAAGGATGATGCAAGCTAGCATCCTGATATCCACATATCTCCCTGTGTGTTTATTGGGAACTGCTCAATGGTCCCAGCAGTCAGCTTCTTGTGCTTTCTCTAGTCCTGCAGGCCCTGAATTTTAGTAGGCACAGGCTACACAGAGAAAGACTACATTTCCCAGCATCCATATGGCCATGTGGTTGTATTTTAGCCAAGGGGATTTAGCAGCTCCAGGGTTGGGGCCTTAAAGAGGAGTGTAGCTGGGAACAGGGATGCACTACTGTAATCTCAGGTCTCTGGAGGATAAAGCAGGAGGATTACAAGTTTAAGACTTACCCGGGTAGCAAAGTAAGATCTAAACAAAACAACAACAACAACAACAAAAACAAACCCCAAAACAACAACAACCCTGCAACAACACCAAAAACCATAAACAACAAAAAATAAATTGGGGTGGGCTTTTCTCCAACTTTTTCCTAGGAGCTACTAGCAGGGCTGGGGATGTCAGGAATTGCTCATCACTGTGTGGGGAAGTCTGGTAGGGCTCAGTACCAGGAAACAACACCCCTTCTACCAGCCTTCTCCTCCAATGAAGACTCACTGTTACATTCGGGAAGATATTGAAAGGAGGGAATTGACCTGAGACAGGCTGACTCCATGACAGGCTGCAAACTAGCAGTTCAGGAGACCAGGCCTGAGTTTATATTTCCCAGAACTGGGCAAGTCAGTTATTTGCCCAGTAACAACCGCAGTAAAAGGGACTACTCCCTAGCTTGTAAAAGAAGAGTTAGCCAAGTTTGCAGCCAAGAGGTCAAGAGCTACCCCTACTAGACACGAAGTCTGAGTCACCATCACCCAGACCCCCAGATATAGAGCCCACCAGTAAGATATAGATCGCCTACCCCGCCTTAATGTTCCCCTTTTTGGCTTTAACTGAATCTGTGAATTCAGTCAGAGTCCTTCCATCCCGATGGAATTAGGCCATTGTATGTGTAACGTCAATTTTTTCAAACCCTAATTTTAATGATGGTTCTTAAACACTTTAGCCTCCCTTTTAGCCCATTACCCACCAGAGGCAGTGGGGAAGAAAGGATATGGGGGAATTGGACCTCTTTAGAAAGGTTCTTTGGAGCAATTCCCATCTGTGTTGTCTGGAAATCTGAAGTTCAGTTCATAGGTTAGCAGCGTCAGCTCGATCCATTCATAAACACTTCAAGGGTACACCAGCAGTTCAGTTAGGTAGAGTTGGGATAGCAAACAGGAATCAAAAACGGTGGCATGACCTAGCAGAGATAGCCAGGCCTTAGCCTCAGCTCGAGTCAGCAGGAGGGACCAGGGGAAGTTTTCAGCTGCACCTCTCTGAGATAAGCGAAGATGTGACATCAACAAGTGCTTAGCTTGTTGTGAGCAAGACAAGCTCAGTCTCTGTCACTGCCCATTGAGTTCTATTTATGCCCTCCAAACATCATGTGTCCTCTGCCTCAGCATGTGCATCTGCCACAGCTGATACCATTCTGCCAATCAGGCCGAGTCCACAGAAAAG
This sequence comes from Mastomys natalensis, assembly GCA_021653895.1. Classification (NCBI taxonomy): domain Eukaryota; kingdom Metazoa; phylum Chordata; class Mammalia; order Rodentia; family Muridae; genus Mastomys; species Mastomys natalensis. The sequence continues at coordinate 1,674,962 of JAJTUV010000973.1, read as the reverse complement.
GCAAGAAACATAGGCACAACACCCGAAGTTTTTTGGTGCGCTTTTCTCTATGGAGTCTTGACAAATGTAGCTCAACTACACAATGTAAGGCAGACCAATACATGCGTGTTATTAGCAAAGAATCCTTTATTATGTCTTTAATGTGTTTACTTTAGCAGAACATCCTCTCTCCTGTGTCTGCTTCAGGAAAACACTTTTTTCACGTTTGCCCCAGCAGAACACCATCCAACGCAACTGATTTTCCAAAGAACCCTTAAGTTTCCATTTTAGTATGCGGGAATAAACACTTTTTGCTTTTGCATACTATTTGAGTCTGGGGTATCATCCTTCAGCAATTCATAGACCTTAACAATATGTGCTTCTACTGTGTCCCAGCCGTCATTAATTTAGGTCTCCACAATAGCATTCAATCCAATGTCCTAAATAAAATGAATGTTTTCAAGTTTTCTGACAGCCCCAACCTATTTCCTCTGCTCACTTACCTTGTAGTGGTAGTGAAGGGCAGTGGTCTCCCCATCACCATCCCCTTCACTCCTGGACATCTTCCATTCCCTCGGGTCTGGTTACCCTCGGGTCTGGTCTCCTTTTACTAAACATTCTGAGATATCTTATGTGATTTCTTTCACATCAGGAATGAGGGGTAGGGTGTGTATGCATGTATCCCAGTCCCTTCTGAGTATGTGTACACACATCCCCTCCATTGAGTGGTGTGTGTGTGTGTGTGTGTATGCATGAATCCCTTCTGAGTATGCACGGGTTCCCTCACCTGGGTGTGTGAGCAGCACCAAGACTCTGTGTGAGGCACTGGCTGCCTCCACAGTTACCACTGAATCACCCAGGTGCACTGCTTATTCCAGGTTGCCAGGGGAGCTGGTGCCAGGCTACGTACCCTCTCTCTGCCAGGCCAAAGCAGGTAGCTGAAGCTTTGGCTTGAGGCTCCCATCCTTGAGTGGAGTCCAGGATCCTCAGCTCCCCTGGCTTTTGAGAGAAGCACCATACTTACAGATGCACATGGTATCCGTGTGAAGAATCAGAGAACAAAGGAAAAGCCTTGTGTATCCTGGGATGCTGCACCTAGAATTTGCCAACTCAACACACACACAGTTCTCTTCTTGTCACTAATTTCTAGCAATGTGGCTTAATACCTACTTACATAGTGTTTTCGTTGTTCTTGTATCATTAGTAGTCCTGAGGGCACAAGGCCTAACAGAGAGCCTAGGGTATATAAAGCTCAGTGGTATTACACTTGCTTAGAATGCTCATGGCCCTTGGAACAATCCCTGAACCACACACACAGAACACACTGAATGTGTGCATGCTGCATGCACACACCGCATCATTTTACACAAGGGACCTGAGCATCCAAGAATTCGGTTCTAGAAAGGTCTTTTGGTTGTTATTAATAGACAAAGCACCAAAACTGAGGCTTCAAGGCCTGGTATGTTTTAATAGACAGTCTTGACTTCAAGTTTTATGATTGCAGGGCCTACACTGACTAGGGAAAAGAATTTCAGTGGGGGTGTTAAGCAGGTCCAGGAGCCGAGGAGTAAATGGCCAGGGTGGGCCTACCTGTGGGTAGGGACTTACCCAGGGTCTACGTGCCCTTTCTTGATTGCTGTTTTTATGCTTGACCCTGCTTCTGAAGAGGCATCCCACGTGTACTGTTCTCTGCATGCACAACCCACCTGTCTCTCCAGTGTGGGTTGAGCTCCTGCTGCCATCTCCTGGCAGAATCTGTCAGGGACACAGCAGAGCCATTTCATTGGCTGAGATCTAGGGGTTTTCTGGAGCCCAGGGTTCTCATTTCCCCTGGAACACAAGGGACAGAAAGGAAGGCTGCCCTGAGCCCATTGCTGTCACAGGTACGGCTGGAAACACTGTCCCTACCCGACTTTTTACAACAGCCCACCATATATATAGCCATCTAGTCCTGTGTAGTGCTGTGACTTTTGTTGATGAGGAGCAGGACCTGACAGGAGGAGCTAAGTCCTTGCTTCAGCCCTCTCAGAGGAAGATGCTTCATTTGAGTAGAAACCAGGGTATTTCCTGAAGGAATACTGTGAGCTCCAAAGTCTACAAGCAGCTTCACCATACCAAAGGACTGCCTTGTCTTCCTAGGCAGAGGCCCATTGAGTTGGGTCTTGACTCTTTCCTTGGTTTAGTTTTGAGTTCCTGTAGTCAAGACCTTTTCATGTCCACAGCCTGTGTCTAGCACTGAAGCTGAACATGGGAAAATGGATGTTCCTTGGCCAATATAGTTGTCAGCCCTCCCAGAACTCATTCTTGAGTAGACCTCCTCTCTAGCCTCTGACCACAGATACTGTGTGGCACAGAACTCCCTCAAACTCAGAGAACCACTTCTCTGGACTGGACTGTTAGGTCCTTGCCCAGAACGCAGCCTCCAACCAAGGGATGCTCATTTCTGGATCCAAGTCTCCTCCCAGGGAAAGCCCAGATTCTGTGACTGGCCCCTGTAGTGAAGGTGTAAGAGGCATGGGGCATGCTGAGCTTGCGTGGGATTGGTGGGAATGTGTACGGTGGCTGCAAGCTGGGTCAGCTTTGTCCTCTGCCCAGTGCCTTCCTCTAGCCTTCAGCGGGATCAGTGCAGCGGAGAAAGACGCCGTAAGGAAGAGGGCAAGTACCCACTCACCTGAAGCAGTGTCAGTGCTACCCTGGTATTGATAAAAACCTGTTTCAAGATGAGCCCAGAGATCTGGTGTATTCTCAGATGAGCCAGTTACTTATGCATCAACACAATGTACTCTGAAACAGAAGGGAACTGAGCCCAACTTTCTCCTTTAGCACAGCTAGTTCACTAGGCACCTACACAGCCCAAGTCCGATCATTAGCCACCTGATATAGACACACTACAAAGTAATCCACAGTCCTCTTGCATCTAATTATCTGCAAATGTGACTACCTTCAGTTGCCTTCATAAGCACGTATGAAAGGGGAAATGGAATATTATGGGCAAGAGCTGGCTAAACAGTCAGGAAGCCACACTCAGGTGACCCTTGAAGGTCTCACCTTGCCTACCTCAGGGGAAGATGCTCCCACATGGTTACAGCAAGCAAAGTACCTTTGGGTCATTTGGGATGACAAATCCTAAGTAAACTGCACTTTGAAAAGTAAGGTCTCATGGGATCCAAGTCTCACGTCAACAGCCCCTGGAATTAACTCCAAGATGAATGTGATGTTTGCTTAATTGGCATGGTTCCTGTCACTACAAATCTGTGCTGTCCTTCAAGATGGAACGCTGTGACCTGGGAGAGAGGGAGCAAACTGTTGGGGATTCTGTTGCAGAAAACCATGGGCCTCCCAAATTACTACAACTTGAAATGATGCAGCACGTGCCCAGTGACACAGTCCAGAGCACGCACATTCTCTCCATCCAAGTTTCTATCTTGGGGGATGTGTGGAGACTGGTTGGTGAGGGTGCAGCCCTGGTACACTAACCAAGGACTCTTCCTTCCTCTGCATTGTAACTTAGTGTAACTGAGCGCATATATACACTTGTCATCTGACAGTTCTACCATCAACATGCAATATAACTCAGAAGGCAGAAATACCTTTGTGCAAGACGTACTGCCAGGGTGCACTTTTATCTGATGTTAGCCAAACCCCACGATTACAGGTGTAGAATGATTAGTACAGAACCAAGGCCACACAGAACACACTACTGTATCCTCTTTAAAATTTTTGACCAAAAAGAAAAAAAAAAAATGGACAGAAGGCAAAATGAAAAAATTTATTTCCTGTTTTTATCCACGGTCAATACTGTATTTTTTTTTTTCTGATCAATATATGTCAAAAGACTTCTCAGCTTTTATTTTCCATTTTAAACAACTACAGTATTTACAAGCTGTTTGCAGTAACACTCACACGCACACTCACAGACACGCGCATGGACACATATCCTTCTCTCTGGTGTATACTGAATGCTGGTAAAGGCAATGACCTTTCAGAGCTGATGAGGAGAAAAGGGCAAGCTGCTGCTCTCCTTCCACGGGCGCACCCGTCCACAACCACTTCCAACATTCCCTCTTCCTTTTCCTCATGCCGAACTCCGTGCCAGGCTTGTACAGGGCTAACATCATCCATGTTGACAATTTGCTCAAACTAGTTTTAAGAAAGCACAGCCAAAAAGAGTTCCCCCACCCCCATCCTATCATTTTGGCTGCAGACTCAAGCTTAAGATATAAAGAATTTTGTTCAGTAACAAGCACACCAAAGAGTCACCTGGGGCAGCCATGACATCCTCTACTGTGCAGGTGACAGACTCACCCTCATCCACCTGTGAGGGGACCTCCCACCCTCCTACTGTTTCCAACGAATCACAAGTTGTCAGGTACAAAGCTGAAGGCTAAGAAAAGGGAAGGCCTATATAATAGGTACAAGAGTGTGACATAAAAGCCGTGTGTAACCCTGCGTGACCGTGACCAACAGCTTGAGTCCCCTGGACACAACATGGCACATCGGGATGTCCAGCCTCTCGATGACCTTCTGCCCCCACTCAGAAAGAACACGTTTCTAGGCAAGAAAGAGAAATTCTCACCATACAGTACTGGACAGATGACTCTGGCAGGTGATGCACCACAGAAGAGGGACCTCTGCCGTCAAGCAAAATTAGAGCCTTCCAGACCTGTTTGACAAGCAATTCCTTTCTGATTACAGCTTGTGAATAGGTGACAACTTCCAAATGAGGATGCCCGGGTGTTCATCAACTAGACAGTTTGAAAAGAGAAACCAAGAAAATAGCTGGTCTTCTAATACTTTAAAAAATGCCTATGAATAAAATCTTATCAACTAAATACACTGCAGTATCTAATATACCTCCTTTGCTTCATCAGTAAATTTCAATATCCATCTAAGCCTGAAACACAAAGTTCAAGGACCAGCAACAGTCTACACGCTTAAAGCTTTAACTGACAGTCTCCATTCATCTTGGAGTTAAGAAAATGCCTCCAGGAGAGATGTATCATCTCACATGGAAAAGTTCAGTGGGTCTGTGTCCAAAGTAACTTTATGTAGCTACTAAAGAGAGATGAGAAAGAATACTAAGGACTTAAAGGCAAAAATGCAGGAATAAATTTGCTTATACTAATGAAAATGCACTTTAAATATGAAAGCCATTAATACTCTGGACAAGTTTATACTTCAGTAGCTAGTAAACACAACTTCACAGAATTCTCACATAACACTATTGTTTTCAAGTCATATATTTAGAACAAAGGCTGACTGAAATTTACCTTAAAAGAGATGATTTTAGACACTGAGCAGACATTGGAGACCCAGTTTTTGATGAATGATGCAGGACACACTTATCAGGTAAGTTCTAAGCTGAGGCAGGAGGATGCTGGTAGGAAACTATGTAGGGTGTAACGAGGCAGTGTGACTCTTGCTCAAATGTGAGGCTGTATTTTACATTTTGAGGATATAGAAAAATAAACTAATCCAGAAAGAGTTCTTAGTGAGGGCTATGGTTTCCTCTTAAGAATTTGCATGTGCACTATGTGACATTCAGTAACCAGAGTCATTTTTTTATGTGCCTTTCAAGAAAGAAATGTATTGTCTCTAGTTGAACAACTGTTTTCAAAACACCTGTAGTCTGATGGAGCTGTTTCTCCCCTGCTGATGGAAACACAGACGTCCCTGACAGTTCCTCACTGGCCGCCTAAAAGCAATTCCTATTGTTCTGTAAAGCTTCCACACGCCCTCATCTCTACCCTCCCAAGCTCCACGAGAGCACCACTGCGTGTGAATCTAGATTTGTGGAAAAAGTAAAGCTTGTTAGCAAAAAAGTCCACTTGAAAATGGTGTAAAAAGGGAGTTCCGCCAGGACATGGGCTCAAGATTCACCAAAAGCTTAGTTTAAGGTACAAATAGGGTTGCTTGTTGTTTTTTGATTACTGAAGATGAAGACAAGGCCATTCCAGGATTGTCCTCCTAAAATGGGACAAGATAAAGGAGAAATTCAAAGAAGAACAGACTTCAATTATGCAGCTGCATCTAAGGGGATACAAAATTGTTTTTAATTACTTGTAAAATTATGGATCTTTGGAGTTTTAGTAATTATGGATGAAAAGGGCTAAACCATGCCAGAGTTCTGTATTTTAGTGAAAAAAGGCTAAGCAGAAAACCTGAGTCACTAAGGTACTTGAAGAAAAACAAATTATGATAAGTTTAATTTTAATACACAAATCTCTAATTATCATTATCTTCCCTACTGTAATTAGAAAAGTAGTACTTTTTTTTTTTTTAAAAGGTCATTGTTTTTCAGATTAAAAAAACTAAAAACAAGACTTCTCTTAGGGTTCCTAACTTATAAATTTAATAAAGTTATATGGTAACAAACAATAACTTGTTTCAAGGAAAGTGTCCAACTCTCCCAAACTAAGACTTGATATACATGTTCCATACAGAACCCTGTCTTACATATGGAGTCTTACTTTTAGAGCATATAACATCTAACAGTCATTAGGGAGATCAGGCATAGATAGAATTCTGACCTTTGACCAAGTCATCTAAAGTTTATCTTCTGATTCTTTCTCTTCCATCTTGGACGGCAAACCCTCTACTTCACCACCTAGTAATTGTCATGACAAGAGCAGACTCATTTTGAGCAGGGAACAAGCAAGCAGCGGGGAGCACAAGTCCTTTGGGAAGCTTTAAACACAAGACAGACCACTGAACACATTAGCCAGCATGGATTTGCCCAAGTAAAACACTGGAATAGAGTAATCATGGTGGGAAAATACACTTTACAGTGGTCAATTTACAAAGAGAAAGGTCTCCTTTTGTAAAGATTCAGTAAGTCTTTTGACAAATATTTTTAAAGGATAACTGTCTGCAAAGTTTGAAGTCTATGGAAATGTCAATACAAGGCACATTGGGTTCTGAACACCGACTTTAAAATAACAAAAGGAAACACAAACAGGGTTTGAAGCCAACCCAGAGAGATCCTTTTGCCTGCTGTTAGCTCTCGTTTCCGGCAGTGTTTGGACACACCCTGACACCTGCATCCTTGTCAGCTCTTTCCTCTCACCTCAGAGGGTATTATTTCAGGGTGGCTTGACACAGAAGCTGCTAAGCTGGCCAGTGCCACACACTGGAATGGTCACAGCTTTGACAGAGTCATCATGGGACATCAAAATGAACTGACCTACTGTTTTCTACTGTCTGTCCACGGGGAGACAGATGGCTGCCCCAGGTGCTCAGAGGAGGTGGGCCACTTTCTTTGGAGTTTAAAAAAAATTTAAAAATGCTTAGAGTTGCAAACAAAACCTAAACTGCAGTTTGCACACAGCCACGCTGTAAATCCAAGGTACATATTTTTCTGGATACATGCTCTTTAAAAAAACCAATATAATTTATGGGACAACATATGAATTAAGACAATTTCACAGTCATAAATATTTTTAAGACAGATATACACTATAAATTACAGGAAATAAATTCAAGTAATAGAGAAAGAACAGGAAGGAAGCAGAATGCAGAACTGCTATCGATGACAGGTCAAGAACAGAGCCACATAGACAATTCTGTTTGAAAAAATTTTACTTGTGAAACTGAACTTCATGTGAGTAATGTCAAGAGCTAGGAACTCTTCGAATAAGAGGCAACTGATCCTTTCTTAAATTCCTGGGCCTTCATCATCTTCTTGAAAAGCAAAAGCATGTTCCAGAGGCATCCTCAACAGGACCTGCCCCAGCTGGAGAAGCGTGGCACACGGGGCATGACAGGGCGGCGGGCGGTGACCTTCGCCAGGTGGATCCGCTGCTCACCAGCTTGGGGAAGGAGAGGGATGAAGCTGCGAGCGTGTCTCCAGAGTCCAGCGCACTGACAGAAAAGGAGCAGCAGGTTCTGCTGGCTGTGCGGCAGGAAAGGGAGGGGCTGATCTGAAGGCAATTTAAATAATGGTATTTTTATTTTATATATAAATAAACGTCTGAGAAATCTCAGATTTAGTGCATTGCTGTAAAAAATTAGTGCAGTTTTTCTCATTAAAGTTTTTAGTGTTCAAGGAATAAGATAAACCTATGTCTATTCATCATCTTTCTCACTGTACATTAACCCTTTATACTGTTACATGTCGAACCAAATGCTTCCATATGGGTCTGTTTGCAAAAATCATGGTCAATGGATTTCATTTTCTACAACAAAAATCATGGCAACTGTTTTTGGCAAAGAAATTAGAAAAATATGAGCTCAGAGTTAGACAAGAGTCCATGGGTTAAAGCGTAAATGCATAGAGAGCCTTCCTTCCATCAAGAGGCTCCAACTGAGTTTTGCCTTTCATGCAGCTAACTTAAAAAAATATTTCAGCTTTATTTGAGGGATGAAGACAGTGACAGGAGTCAGGGTGGAGAGGAGCTTAACCAAGCCACTGGTCATGTCTTTGCTGTGAAGGGCAGGCGGTCGGTTCTCGTAAGTGGATCTTCTGCAAACCTTGCTTTCTCTCCAAGGGCTGGGAAGCCAGAGGAAGGAGCCCAGGTACACAGCGCAGGCTCACACCTCTGCCCCCAGTTCTAGTACCCCGGTTTCAGTCACAGTCACGTATTTATCGTCGATCTGCACCAGCAGCACTGTCTTGTCAATGTGGGACCTTGTGCTTGGGTCTCTGCTGCAAGGCACCCATCGGTGAACCACCTGGTAACTCAGAAGAAAAACACAGTTAGACCTTGAATGCACTCCTCCCCTCCCCCCGTGCCGTTCCACCAACCACTCAAGCAGAAAGACCCAGAGCAGCCGGCACCATGCGTGAGTGTGGTGATCTAAAGTACACAGCAGCTTCCTGGGAGAACTCACGTGGCCTTCCATGCCCTCCTGAGGACTCCAGTCTTTCCAGCTGTTTCTCCCAGCTTTTAACCGAATTCCTTCATCAGGCCACTGCAGCTCTTTCCTCTTTGACACGTTGATCCCTTCCAGAATCTGACTGAGATCCACAATCTGAACAGATACGTGAGGGTCATTCCCAAGTCATTCCCTTGTTAATGAAAAAGAAGGCTAAAAACCCACGATTTCTCTCTCGGGACTGTGCATTGTAAATTCTCCCTGCTTACTATGAAATTTAAAGAAAATCTACACAGCCCTGAATCAGTTCCTTTTGGACTCCTTCCTGCGATGACTGTGTATCAGTACTAAGCAGGAAACAAGTATTACTGCCACAGAAGCTGCTGCTTTCCGTTCTCACGCTGGCAGAACGAGAACTTCCCCAACATTCAAGTGGTCTAACCCCACCTAAGTCAGATAAGTTTTCACAGGAATCCCCCTCAACAAGACAGACATAAAAACAAAAGCCAAACAGCACAGAGTCCTGGCCTACTCACCTGGACTCTGTAGATCACTTCCCCCTTTCTGGCATGTGAAATGTTGGCAGGACTTGAGGTGTTGCCTGGCTGGGCCTCAGTGGCACCACTCTGACCGCCCTCTGCCCCCAGGAAGGCTACGAGGGCGTGATGCTTGCAGGCTGGGATGCTCTGGCTGGAGCTGCTGGAGGAGGGCAGGCCGTGCTGCACACAGCCCATGCCTCCCTGGCTGACAGCTTCCATCTGGTTCACCATGGAGAGCCGGGACTGGATGGACGACGGCAAGTTTCGAAGAGATATCTGGCTGGTGGAGGAGCGCCGACATGGCACAAACCCCGTGGTGGACATGCGCAGGGACGAATGGCGGCTGCTGTAGCAGTAGGAAGACTGGCTGGCCATGGAGGCGCGTGCCGGCGACTGTCTGAGCAGACTGCACTGCACTGAGTGGGCGCTGTGGCTAGTGCCTGGCAGGAAGCAATGACAGCTCTGAGGACAGAGACAAGCTCCACCCGCCTCTGTGCTAGTTAAAACTGTCTTCCTTACGCAATCACTCCATAAACTTAGAGAACTTAGCATTTACATCTAAAGTCTTTAAGGTTACTGAAAATAGATGGTTACTGCCATCTATTTTCTTGTATGATTTACATAAAACTATATATATATATTTATTTCTTAAAGTTTTTAAAATTCAAATTCTAGGTCATAAGAAAAACACATTACTACAAATATCTGGATTTAAGGTTACAATAAACTCTAAAATATTTTTGTAAAAAATATTTTGGAAAAATAAGAATTTTAAAAAATAAAGAGATGAACTATTTTTTTTTAAAAAAAAGAAATATTGCATGGAACTGGAGATAGCTTGGTAATTAAGAACACTGGCTGTTCTTGCACAGATCTAGGTTCAATTCCCAGCCCCCAAATGGTGGCTCACATCTGTAACTCCAGTTCCAGGGGAAGGACTCCCTCTTCTGACCTCCACAGGTACTGCACACATAAATTGTACAACACATACATGTAGGCAAACACTCATACACATAACATAAAAATAATAAATCTTTCAAAAAAGAAACACTACATGATTTCACATACATGTGGAATCTAAGAGTCAAATTCAGAGGCCAAGAGTAGAATAGCAGCTGGATTGGGCTGGGCGGGGTGGGGCAGGGAGGGTGGGCAGATACAGAGTCCAGCTGAAGGAAGAGAGGCTTCTGAGGTGCACTGCAGCAGGATGGCTACAGTGAGCATGAGGTCTGTGTGCCTGAAAACTGCTGAGTAGAAATAGAAAACCTTTTACACACACACACACAAGAAAGAAGGGAGGAAGGAAGGAGAGGAAGGAAGAGAAGAAAGAAAAGAAAGAAAGAAAGAAAGAAAGAAAGAAAGAAAGAAAGAAAGAAAGAAAGAAGAAAGAAAGAAGAATAGGCTATTAAGCAGCTTGATTTAATTTGGAGGAAGTAACAAGGAAACTCCCACGTGGAAGGGCTGACTGCAGAGAGTACCCACTTGAGAGAAACTTGCTGCAAAGATTTCTTAGTGTAGGGTATCAAGAAACTTACAAGGTCTGTCCCAATGAGCCCATTTTTAGAGAAAGTAGCTAAAGAAAGTACTAAGTGATTACAAAAATTCTTGTGTAAACAGTACTGTAATGTCAGAAGAAGCTGACTGACTGTACTACAGGAGAAAAGGTAAATAAAATACAAGAATTAAATATTATTCACTTAAAAAATGTAATATATAGTTGGGATTTGGGTTTTGTCTTTTTGAGACAGGGTTTCTCTGTGTAGCCCTGGCTGCCCTGGCACTCACTATATCTACCAGGCTGGCTTCAATCTCAGAGCTGCCTGCCTCTGTCTCCTGAGTGCTAGGATTAAAGGTGTGTGTCACAAACATGTGCAAGATCTATACACTCACTATATCATTGACAGATATAAACAATAGTATAATCGACTACTGGGTGTAAGCAAGTAATATCACGCTCCCTTATACACGCATGGACACGCACACGCACAGGCCGGACAGCTAAGAGGTCAACATCACACAGGATTTTGTCTCCAGTTACCTAGTGTTGGAGGATATGATGTGGCGGGCGGGTGGAGCCCGGAGCCTGTTCCCTGTCCCGGGTGTCCAGTGCTTCCTTGGCACACATTATTGTGGGGATCACTGGCACTGGTTGTATTGTTACCAGGACAGGAAGTCCCACCTCCAGTGTCAGAATCTTCAATATTGCCACCACTGTTACAGCCGGCGCCACAGCCTTTCCTCAGCCTGGAGAAGAATTGCAAAGCAGGAGGCCTCAGCTTATCATCATGTCAACATCAGTCCTCTACTTCTGAGTTGTCGGTACTGGACCTTGCAAAGCCTTTATGGTACAACCAGTACCAGCAAACAGGTTTGCTTCCCAAGAATAGCTTGAGAAGCACATCCACCCCCCTCACTGCCTCAAGTCCTTCTGCCAGCTGTACAGCTACGTCTCATGGTCCATACCAAGAACTGTGCAGAACACAGTTGGACCATCTGGACCCCGAGTGGAATCCTCAATCTTTGTTTGGTTGGGAGTTGGTGGAGTACACCTTTAATCCTAGCACTCAGGAGGCAGAGGCAGATGTTTTGCTGAGTTCGAGGCCAGCCTGGCCTACAGAGTGAGTTCCAGGGCAGCCAGAGTGTCACAGAGAAACCCTGTCTCAAAAAACAAAAACAAACAAGCAAACAGACTCCCCCCCCAAAAGGATGAAAAACAATCTCTGTTTTCTGAGACAGGTCCTCATTCTGTAGCCCAGAGTGGTCGAGCATTCAGTATGTATTTCAGCAATCCTCCTGCCTCAGTCCCCTGAATGCTGGGATTACAGGTGTGAACTACCGTACTGAACTTTGACAACAGAATTCTTGCCAATATCTGTTGAGAACACTGAGACCCAACCTGTGTACAGCATTACTATATCTGTTGCGAGAGAGCTGCTTCTGCCTTCTTTCCCGTTTTGGTTTTTGTTGTTTTTAAATACAGGAAGACAAAGAGCTGCCCTGACTGTTTGGTACTGGATACCCTGCCCCAAGAATGCCCTCAGTCACTGGCAAACCATAACCTAGTCTATATGCTATTTCTCTCAGGTACGAAACGTAAGTTCTTCTAGCAGCACAGGTAACATAGAGGTTTTCTGAAAATGAAATCTCTGTGAACATTACCCTGGCTTATGTTCCATTAGAGGGTAATACAATCTGACTCTTTAAGCACTGGTTAGTCCTTAGAATGTTTAAAGACACTATTAAGAATCTGTGGCTTGGGGGCTGGAGAGATGGCTCAGTGGTTAAGAGCACTGACTTCTCTTCAGAGGTTCTGAGTTCAATTCCCAGCAACCACATGGTGGCTCACAACCATCTGTAATGGGATCTGATGCCCTCTTCTGGTGTGTCTGAAGACAGTGACAGTTACACATATGCATAAATACATCTTTAAAAAAATTCAGCAACCACTTCAAAGTAATAAAGCTACCTTTAAAAAAAGGATCTATGGCTTTAGTTCATATTCTTTATGCTTTGATAAATAAGAAACTGAGAATAATAATCTATAAGTTCTCCTTACTGTCTACCAAACTATCATGGCTCTATACCCCATGGCAGACTTCACCAGAAGAAGGGCAGAGGGAAATGAGGCATGCACACTCTAACACGCTACAAGTTTGCATCTGGGGATGGCTGGACTGTTGCAATGGCAACAAAGAATCTTTGTGGCACCACCAGATGTGTGGAGCGCTCCCTTCTGCTGGAAAGGACGCAAGAGCAGAGAAGTAATCCACATGCAAGGTTTCTACTGTTTTCTCTCTTGGAAGAGGGAAAGATGCTGCAGCAGGTGAGGAAATTAAACATAGGAAAAGGAGCGAAGGGAGTGTTAAGTTCTGCTTATGTCACCACAGATACATCAGATTCACCACGGTCAGATGTTAGCTTTATCTCAGCTTCTGAAGGTGACGAGCTGATTTCTACCCTCTGGTGTTCAGGCAGAGCACATGTGCCCCGTGCTCCAGCATCTCCATTTTCTCTACGAGCTTCCCAGGTGAGCTGACAAGGCCCAGGACACACCACTACTGAACAACACAACTCCACTACCTGTGCCAGGTGGACACTATGAAGTTCTGGATGTTTCCCAAGCTGATTGGTCCCCCAAGAATTTCTTTGAGCTGGTCATGGCTGTCAGCATAAGACGTTGTGAGGGGCGACACGAAGATCGGGTAGCCAATAGGCTGATCACAAGATGAGTTTATCATGTTTCTCAGTGCCTGCTTGGCATTCTGGATGCTGCCTCTCTCTGGGTTCCGGTTCCGGAGAAAAACAAGCTCCTGCTGCTGTCCTGCCCAGAGACCTCGGACACATTCCTTATTCACCTGCGGGGCAGGAAGGGGCAAGGACAAAGGTCAAGGAAGAAAAGTATAGAAATGGATGACAGTGTGGTGACCAACTAAAAAGCTGTGACTACAAGACCTCCTTTGAAAGGAGTTAACCAAAGGCCCTCATGGAGAGCTAACCGGTAAGTGCTAGGCACCTACAGTTTGCTTTCTCTTGCACTACCTTCTAAAAACACTAAGTAACATGTAATCCTTTTCTTTTGTCAAGCTAGTGAACTAGACAGCTCTGATGGAAAGGGCAGGCAGCATATGTTTTAAGTTGAGAGGATGTCTGATATTTGGGGGCGGGGTGGTTGATTAAATGATTAGATCAGATAGGTGGCTGACAAGATGGCTCAGCAGTAAAGGTCATCTTTACCAAATGCCAAACCTGGCAACTTGAGTACCCTGGGACCCACGTGGTGTGGTGGAAGGAGAGAAGCCATCTGAAAACTGTTCTTGGACTTCCACATAAATGCTACACATGGTGTATGCACACACATGCATAGATACACACTCACGATAAGGGCTTAAAGATAAAAGTGAATCATTATATACTAAAAATTTCAAAAACTAATCTTTCTAAACCCCCAAAACATTTGCACATGCATATGCACACATATATGAACACTTGCATGCTTCCTAAAACACACACATATGTGTAGAGTGAGTTAGAGTCAGAGAGAATATAAAAACAAACAGTTAGCCTTGAGTCACAGTGAAGCACGCACTTCGTTAACCTCTTTTAACTGAGGAGAGCGAGCACCTCATAAGCAACAGAACGCTGGCTTTTAGAGGGAATACTGTTCAGACTTCATGTGTACGGACAGTAGGCCATCCAACACTGAAATAAGCTAGACAAGTGCTTTATAGCATCTAAGAAAACCTCACATGCAGAGGCAACAACTGCTAAGTGAGCAAGTGTTCATGGACCAGGAATGCACAATTTCAGCAGACGGTGGCACTCACTTTTTCGAGGCTGCATTAAGACATTACCTCATTTCTAAGTCACAGCTGAGTGACCCTGAGACGCACCTTAATGACCCTGAAGCTCAGGTAGCGCCGGTTTAGCATGATGATCTTGTACTCATTGGTGCCATCGTCCATGACGTGCCGCAGAGCAAGTAGGGAGGGAGAGTTGGCAAGGACTGCGCTCCGCCATGCAGGGTCCCCTTCGTGGGCTATCACAAGGTTCTTCTCGTGAGACACGATGGCTTCATAGAGCACAGAGGGGTCGTCATACTCATCTGGAGATGTGAAATGATCCTACACACAGAAATGCAAGAGAGATTTTTGTTTTGGAAAAAAAAGGAAAATAACTTCTAGCATGGTAAGAAAAAATTCTTACAAATGGGTTTAATTTCCTACTACACATATGAATACTATTATGGATATGATCATTACTGTTCTACTAATTAGGTAAGGGGTAGTAGACTTGCTACTTCTGTATGTGCTTCTAAGCTCTTTAACCAATCCCATCCCTAAAGCTAGATAACTAAGAATCATTTCTAAGTTTTGTATATTGTCTTTTTATCTCTTTCAAGGTAGTTTTTACATTTTTATTCATGTGTTTAAAATGTATTATTGTGTGTAAGGTAGGTTTGCATGCAGTGATCACAGAACAATTTTGTGGAGTTGTTCCACTTTATGTAGGTTCCAGGGATTTGAACTCACATCTTCAGGTTTGTGCAGCACGTGCTTTTACCCATGAGCCATCGAGCTGACTCCCCACACACTGTCACAATGTTAAGGCAGACTTATAAAAGGGCTCTATACTGTGTCCTTTATAAGCTAAGTATACTTTCCACAGAGCAACACATCTGCCTAGCTGCAATACTCCACGTATCCTGCCCTTGCCTCTCCTCCGGAAGTGACTATACGTGGCTCAGATATCCCAGTGCCGTTCTGAAGAGCTCCTTTGTCTCAATAACCACTCAGCTGCATGATGGACATTTGATGTCTACTGTCTGCAAGACTGAGACAGGAAACACGGATAAAACCAAGGGAGCATGCATCCCTTAAAACCTCCAAGTTAACAGGGATTAAGACATACACATAAGTAATCATAGTTCAGATCTAAATGTCAGAAATGGCAAGTTATTCGGGAGATGCAAATACCTTATTGATTGCTTTTGCAGGTAGCTAGAAGGCTGATACGGGCCTATCTATATTCAGGTGAAGTGACTCACCCTGGCTCAACCCCAACAACTACAGCTCGTATCCCTGCAGGGAAGAGTAAGAATGAGAAGCCAGCGCCTAGGGTGCAGCCTGAGTTTGGGAAATATCTATGGAAATATTCTGCAGGTGAGTGACGAAACCTGGCAGTGAGCGACCTCTGGTCCACCGCTGTACTCATCTGTTAAGGAGGCTGAATGACACCGGCACTTTACATGTCTGGAGACTCAAGCTCAGTGCAGGTACAGAACCGCTTCCAGGTTCAAGGTTCACAAACGGTAATGCCAGGTCGGCAGCTTCCAACACCTGGACTCAGCTCTTTTTTTTCAATAAAACTTTTATTGAGCTACCTGATATGGGTACTGGGAACTGAACTTGAGTCCTCTGCAAAAAGCAGCATGAATTCTTAACGGCTGAGCTATTTCCCTAACTCCATGCATTAATCTCTTACACAAGAATCCTGGACCCCAGAGCGTTTCTCCAGACCCTACCTAACTGGACATTATAGAACAGTGCTCCTAACCTTGCTGTTAAAGAACAGCTTTCCTGGACCACAGACAAGGCATGCCATACACTGTGCTGCCCTTTGGCAAATGACTCCCTTGGAGAGAGATCCTCCACCTATCTCTGCTTATTAGCACCAGTACAGTTATTTGGCTGAGAAAGGAAGTTCTGACACAGACAACAGACACATTCTTTATAGAATGGACACAATGTTATCAGGCATGCTAACTGCAGCATTTAATCTTGTTCAAATACTTCTATTCACTACATACACTATAGAAAGTTGAAGTTTCTACGCTGGGGTCTTGTACATAACCCTATGATCCCAACTACTATGGACGCTGAGACAGGAGCACCAAACATGTTACAACTGCCCGAGTTCACAATTAGTTCACCCAGCCTGGACAATTTATCAAGTGCTGGCGTTGCTCTGGTGTTGTGAGGTATTCAAATACTCAATACTGACCTCAAGATCTGATTGCCTCATGAGCAGATCCTCAGTGATGCTACACATATGAATGCTATTATGGATATGATCATTACTGTTCTACTAATTAGGTTAGGGGTAGACTTGCTACTGCTCCCCAAGTTAAAACTATTGGTTAAATAAAACTGATAACAGCCAATTACTAATGGGAGCATGAGGAGGAGGAGATAGAGAGAACAGCAGGTCTCTTCTCCGTTAGCCATGACGGACCAGTAGCATGTGCCTGAGTGAGATACACCCGAACACCAGACTGCCGGAGCAGAAATTCCCCAGGGAATTTCTAACAGCAAGTGTCTGAGACGCACAGTTGGGGAAGTAGCTGGTCTAGCATTTAGATTAGGGGTCATCCCTTAGGAATCGTGCAGAGCTTGAGTCATAGTTTGAGTCTCATTTATTTGAAGCTAGACTGGAATAAACAATTCATACTAATTTACAAATAAGACTCTGTGTCTGTCTGTGTCTGTCTGTCTGTCTCTCTCTCTCTCTCTCTCTCTCTCTCTCTCTCTGAGGGCTGAGTACACAGCTTTTGATAGAGGACATGCCCGGAGTACATGAAGCTCAAAGTTAGTCCCTTAGTATAGTATCCACATGCAACTGACCTGTCACTGTCTTTTCTTTTAAATATTGAATTTTGACTCTAAAGCTACTCTGAACAATGACAATTACACTTGACTCCAAAAAAGTGTTTTCCTATGATCTTCAAAACAGTGATCCGTATCTGAATAACTCATCCCCTACTGGTAATGGTCCCAAAGAACTAGAATGCTACCTCCCATGAGGAACATGTCGCATTGTACCTGGAGGACAGTATTCCAGTGAGCTATGGGGCAGTGGATGCAGTCCCCACCTGGCTCCTACCATCGCCAGGACATAACCACAATGTAGTTTTCCAATGGTTGAGGGCTTTGGAAAAACATTTTGGGGCCAAATTTCAATTTCATTTCCCTGGCAGGACTTTCGAATGGTCTCAGCCTGTCCTGCCTGCTACAGTGAGGCACTGAGCACACCGAGCAGAAGGCAGCAGTTTGCTGCCCTCCTGAGGAGTCCTGCAACGCTTACAGCTGTCACATGCTCACGGGTAAGGGACGGGACCTGCAATCCATGATGTCAAACAAGCACTTCAGGGTAGAGACCTTCCTTTTCAGTTTGCTGCTGATATCTAGATCATGAATATGAACGGATATTAATATTAAAATGAGGAACAGGTTCAGAGTCTCACATTTAATGCTTTGCTAGGGCTCTTCCCTGGTTCAGATGAGAGCCTTTCCAAAGGTCTCCAAAACAGCATGGAAATCAATGGCAAAGTATCAGCAAACTCCCAAAATGAATTAAACAACACAGCCAATTGTCTCTTACCTGATGGAGTTTAATGGACATACGGATTCCAGGCACGACAACTTTTCTCAGCAGCTCCATGTCAGCAAAGATCCACTCATCTCGGACTGAAGAAATCCGGAAGTCCCCTTTAAACAGGGCATGCAATCCATAGAGGAAGGATTCCAGGTTACTGCAAGGTAGAAGATAAAGTGCACACATTCTGACACATGAAGGGGTCTTCATGACGCTCAAACCTCGTGTCTGTTCTACATCAGTCATCCAGAGCAGTGGACCTCAACCTCTGGGTTGCGACCCCTTTGGTCACATGTCAGATACTCTGCATATCAGATAATGACATTATGTTTCATGACAGCAGCAAAATTAGTTATAAAGCAGCAATGAAATAGTTTTATGGCTGGGGGTCGTAGCATCAGGAAGGTTGAGAACCACTGGTCTAAGAGTGTGTTGAAAGAAAAATCCAGGAACTAAAGTCTGAACACCCGAGTCCCGAGTCCTGCTGACTAGGAGCCTTGCTTATGAACCATGGCAACAGCTCCTTCAGACAGACAGCAGGCAGAGAGCCTAAGACTCAAAGCAAAGTAAAGAGAGTCTAATGGAAAACATGTCATCGAAAGGCATTTAAAATAGGAATTATGTCTTTCAAATACATATATTAAAAGTATAAATGATCTAGACAAAGATTATGCAGAAATGTAGAAAAGTAAACAAGAGAATTAGACAGACACTATAAATGTGCAGAGGCCAATCAAGTCTTATGAAGTGATTATAAAATAGTACAAAATGAAAAGTTCAAAAAAATTTTCTGCCAATTAACTAAACAAAACATAATTAGGTCACAAAGAGCTTCTCACGCTCTCTTTTTCTTCTTTTTAGCTTAAAGGAAATTTTGTGTGCGTGTGTGTGTGTGTGTGTGTTGCCTGCCTGTGTGTCTATGCACTACTGGCCTGCTTGGTGCTCATCAGATCCCCAAAGCTGGAGTTACAGAGGGTTATAAGCCACCATGTTGGCTGGGAATTGAACCCAGGTGCTCTGGCTGAGCAGCTGGTGCTCTTAACCACTGAGCCATCTCTCTAGTCCCCTCTTCCCCCAGTACCTTCTTGAAAACACAGATTTACCTGGACATATGATGGGAGGCTGTTCCCAAAGCTCTTCGTCCCAGAACGCAGAGTCCATAACAAAGAGTCACCAGAGATGAATCTTTATCCACATCAAGTGGCTTTAAAAATAAAGAACATTACATGTCAGAAAGCTATATAAATATTTAACAAATTAGAAAATATTCAATCAGTAAGTCAGATAAAGGAGCTGAACTTTATAATCAAAGAAGGAAGAAAAGGTGGGTTTATTTTTATATTTTTACGTAGCACTGCCTTGGAGGGACACTGGTGAGGAGGCGGTGGAGGCTTGCTACACTGGTGGGTAGCCTTTAGCTTGGAGTCAGCACATCTCCACAGCTTAGAGCTTTCTCAGGAAGACGTCCTTCTGGAAAAGGGATTACAGGAACAGAATGCCTGCTCTTAAGGAGCTGGGGATAGTTTTAGCACTACCAACTTTATTCTAAAGGGACCACAATGGGTAGAATAACCCCAGGGCTGAGTGGGTAATAGGCTGTCTGAAGAGAATGGGAACACCCAGATTGGACGTGGGCCTCAAAAAACATTTATGTGTATGAGCATTCTTGCCTGAGGAGGCCAGAAGAGGGTGTTGAATCCCCTGGAACTAGTCATAACTAGCTGGATGGTTGTGCGCCACCATGTGTATGCTGGGAACCAAACCCAGGTCCTCTGTAAGACTGATGAGTCATTTCCCCAGCCCCCAAGGTGAGCCTTTAGACTATACGATGCATGGGCACGCAGAACTTCCCCAAGCTATGTCCAACCTTCCAGTAACCTCTGAGGGGACTGAGTTGAGGACGGAGGCCATTTCTCAGTGAGAAGATAGCGTACCTCAGCAAAACATAAGCCAGAAAAGGGGCATTGTAACATGTCCATAGCCCCAACCCTGCCTGTCAACTATGAAAACGTCATGCAAACCCCGTAAGTATATTTCATGTATGAACAACAAAACAAAGCCACCTGCTTGTTACAGGTTTGGAAGGAAAGTCATTCTCAAATGTTGTCTCTGATCCGTCCCATCTCAGACGGGTATTTGATCCCACCCACTAGTTCTTCCTTAAAACAGGCGATTCTGATCAGAACATGTTGCACATCTGGTATACAGTTCAAAGGCTACCACTCAGAGAGAGTGGTACATGAAGGCACCCTGCTCCAACTGACAGGAATACACTAAGATGAGAGGATGCCTGCGAGTAGCTGGAAAGCAAGGCTAACTGGTACCATAGCCCTGCAGGCACTGGCTGTCAAGGTGGCTCACTAGCTCCAGGATACTGCATGCACAGGATGCTGGGTGCTCAGCTGCAGAGAAGCCACATAGTAACTACACCCATAGTAACTAACAGGACACGCCCCCTTACGTTAAAACCTGGACTCAGAGAACTGAAAGGGTGTGGATCAGCTCTACCTCGGCTCTCCGGGGAGGAGCAGTACTCTATCCAGCTGAGATAGATCACACAGAAGCTCTCCCGAGATATGCCTGCCAGCCGATGGTCGTAGTCCTCGTCGATGTTTGGGTTAAAAGTTGGGTCCACGTCAACATAGTTCCGGTCTGCACACAGACGCAATCCTTCCTGCATTGTCTCGTTAGCCAACCACTCTTCCAACTTGGAGGAGGTGGTGACATAATAAATGATACCCTAATGAAGAAACGCAGGGAAATCAAGTCAAATCACAATGCAAATTTATTCTAATTTAACATTATATTAAAACAAAATAAATTTATTTCTAATTTATTTCTGTTACATGAACATCCACTGCTTCTTATAGATAATATAGTCAAAATATTTTATTTTAACTCCGTGTCCTACGCCTACATTTTAAGAAAGTTCTTGAAGCCCTCCTAAGTGAAAACATCATCCATTACTTTAAGATCACAACCATGGATTCAGCAAGGCAGCTTGTCGTGTATTAATTTCAGGACTTTTGAATCAGGCTATTTTTAAAGAAGTGAAAAATTACTGTATTACATTTATTTTGAAAATTTCTTCAAAAAAGTTATTAAAACTTTTGGTGTTCATAAGTCAAGTGATAGAAATAAAAAACATAAAGGGAGATACACATTCACATGCACACATGCAGGCACACACATACATACGTGGAGAAACACGTGTGAGGTGTGCCACACAAACTCACAAGTTAAGACAGTGTTGTAAATCAAGCTTGTTTAGCTTCCTAGCTTTAACCAAATGGAAGGCTCAGGATTCATTAAAATAATGTAGAATTTAGAAGAAACAACATAAAATTAAAAAAAAAAATCCAGATGTGCAAATCATGGCTTACCACACAACACCTTTCTTAAAAACACTGACCTTGTTGGGTGGGCCTGGGGAAATGCCTTTCATCCCAACAGGGAGACAGAAGCAGTTGAGTCTGAGAATTCCGGGCTAGCCTGGTCTATATAACAAGTTCCAGGGTGGCTAGGACTATAACAGTAATACCCAGGCTCCATGAAACAAAACAGTAACAAAAATAACAAAAACCTGGCTTCACCTATAAAGGATTCACCTTGGCAAGTGAGGGGTCTAGCTTTGTCCTCAGGCCTGAGTACGTGTTTGTTCACAAAGGGCAGAGCTCCAGTGTCACAGTCTCAACGTGACCTTCAAACATCCTGGAACCACCTGTCAACTCTACTTGGCTGCAGATTTAAGTGTCTTAAGAGCGATGCAAATGTGTGCATGTGTGTGAATGAACACCCAACCATCCTAAACCGTAAACTACGAATGCCAGCTATTAAAGTCAACGGACACATGGAATAGAAATAGCAAGACCTTCATGGGGTAGGGATGTATCATTATTTTTCCTGTAGGTATACTTTGATTGACCTCTCTGGACACTAGAAAACTCAAATCATTATTCAGAAGCAAACACAAGTTTGAGAGGCTAGGAATGTAGATTAGGAGTTGAGTACTTACCTAGTTCTGGGTTTAATGTTCAGTAAGCACATGCTATAAGCATAGCAAAAATGAATGAATGCACACATGAATAAAAATGTACATGTGTATATGTGTGTCTGTCTATGTGTGTTTGCTCAACAGTCCTAAACGAATACTAGCTATTAATGGCAACAGATGCATGGAACAGGAAATAGCAATGTGCATGTGTGTGTATGTGTTTGTGTGTGCACATGCATGTGCCTGTGTGGGTCCTTCCCAAGAAAGCCGTCAGCTGCTGAGAGGTCCAGCAGGCACCCACCTTGACATAGTATGTGGTAAGTACTCGGCGCAGGTCAAAGACTTGAAGCATGGATGCAGCACTGTTGTCAGTGATGCTGTAGCCCTCCAGAATGTACTTAGTGACAACCACTTCCCATGCCAGCCAGCGCTGGCCAAATGCAGCATTAAAGGAAAGCACATGAGGAACATGGCCAGGCTCACAGCAGCAAAACCCTTCGTCTTCTTCTACTCCTTCTGTGATGGCTTCCACTTCCCGCTGCTGACAGTAGGTACCTTAGAAAAAGACAAGACCATTACAGACAAAGGCAAAAGACCAGCAAATGGGAAAGAATGCGTGTTAGGCACAAACAATCAGAAAAGACATATTTTACAGTGACTCAGAGGACGTGCCTGATTTGCTTTGGAATATTCACCACAAAACTGTAGCAAACTCCAGAATTCAGGTGGGCTTTCTCTTCATTTGCAGTATGCTTTAGCATACTAAAGGCCTGGGAATTTATGCTATCAAGTAACTTCTTTAATTCTGACTAACAGATTTCCAAAAAACTTTAATGGACTTAAAATTGCATTAATACCAAGTGAAGCCCAGATGAGTAAATGTTCATCTTCTAATGATGTACACTTGTCACAAACATCAGCAGAAGGACGCTGCACGTAAAACTAGCTCCTACTCATGCGTACAGACTGGTTATTGTGTGGATTTGATAACTCAAGTTGGTATGTTTCTGAATGTATAATCTTCTATGTAGAATGAATTTGCTTGTCAGCACATAAAATTGTGGAGGGCTGGGAGGAGGGGCAACAATCTCAAAGATCCGACTCTGTAATTTTTTACAGATTAATTTATTATGTGTGTGTGTCCCTGTGTGTGTGTGTATGTGCATCATATGTATGTAGGTGCCCTTGAAGGCCAGAAGAGGGGGTCAGATCCCTGGAAGTGGAGTTGTCAGCCACTTGGTCTGGGTTCTGGGAGAAGGACCTGGGTCCTCTGGATGAGCAACAAATGCTCTTAACAGCTAAGATATACTCCAGCTGCCAATTCTGACACCTTTCATTTGGGATTTAAATATACACAACTTAGGTACACCTAAAGGTGACTGAATGTCTTACCTCTGAATTCAAGTCCCCGTAGCTGGAAGGTGACCAGGCCATTGCCTATCTCTATGAGGTGCACTAACGCATTGAGATAGTCAGAGGCAAGGATGAAACAATCCCCAGTACTATAGTTTCCCCACCGTCCTAGCAGCAAATCACCACAAAGACTGTGCTGTAGGGATCTGGTTAAATGTTCATAGAAGATAGAATTCAGATTGTTGTCATCTGATCCTGTAAGAAGAGAGTTTAAGAAAAGTTTATTTCACTTCAAGTACTTGTTGTATTGATGAACAAGATCATAAAAAAAAGATTGAAACCAGGTAGATAGCATAATGTAGACTGCAAACCCACACTCATGAGCAAAGGCGGGGAGACTGACATAAATTTGGAGCCAGCCTGAGTTACAGGGTGAGACAAAACAACCTAAATGAACAACCTAAAACTGAATTCCTCTTATGGCTATGTTTACATTTATTTGACAGGAAAAATACACACACCATACAGCTACAATTCGTAAATAAAAAGAAAACTGTGTTATGGTTTGGATGCACAACATCCCTCAGAAATTCATGCCCAGCTGGGGACGTTACTGGGAGGTGACAACAGCAGGAAGAGGAAATAGGGCTCGGGAACATGCCCTTGAAGAGTGCCCAGCACCTGGCAGGAGCAGCTCTGCTGCCGTGTGCTCCTGGGTCCTGTCTGCCTTAGCACAAGCCCACAGCACATAGCCCAGTGGTGCCAGACAACCCGGACCTACACTTCTGACACTATGAAGAGAGTACAACCACTTCCCTTTTGAGGCTGCTCATCTTGGGTATTTTATCACAGCAACAAAAACCTCATTAATACATAGCAAATAATGAGTAAAGCTTCAGAATCAAGATTTAAGAGTCAAGGGGCTGGAGAGATAGCTCAGCGGTTAAAAGCATGTATAGTTCTTATTGAGGATCTGAGTTTTGTTCCAAGCACCGGTAATAGGCAGCTAGCTCAAAATCTGTTAATGCCAGCTCTAGGAATTCCCTTTTCTGGCATCCACAAGCATCTGTCCCCATGTGTGTGCACGTGCACACGCTTAAGCACACACACACTCAGGCATGCATGCACACACACAATTAAAAATAAAGTAAGTCTTGAAAGAGAAGTTTCAATACTCCTCTGAGGGTTCCCATTTGTTCAGTGTGGAGTTCTGATCAGATGCACCCTAGGATCTTTCCAATTGTTTATCATTCAAGGACCACTACATGCCTTTCCACCAAAAAAACACAGGATGCAAAATTCAAGGGAACAAAAAGATGATCTGGTAAAGGAAGTTGGTAAGAGTATGTCAGATTTTAACAAACAAGTTCAAAACAAAGACAAATGAGTCTA
This sequence comes from Mastomys natalensis, assembly GCA_021653895.1. Lineage (NCBI taxonomy): Eukaryota > Metazoa > Chordata > Mammalia > Rodentia > Muridae > Mastomys > Mastomys natalensis. Next base: position 1,650,020 of record JAJTUV010000973.1, on the reverse strand, counting down.
AGTGCAAACACTGTGAAGGCTCGTATGAAGCAGACACGAACTGAACATGTGGATACAGCAGCAGCTGCAGAGTTGGCCATGACATCATGGACTACAGGAGACGGATAACCACCATTGCAAGCATCCCACCCATAGCAGCCAGCCCTAAGCTGTGGCAAAATATTGGAGAAAGATGAATACTCAAAGCTTGGGAGTTGTTTTAAACTCACACTCACTTCACATGACGACAATGAGGAGAAATGAGAGTCTAATTATGCTAGTTTTATGTCTGTCCATTAACAAGGTGTGTAGATTTCTTCCTCAGGACCTCTTCCTGTTGTTAGAGCATCGGAGAACTTTCTAAGCCTGCATGAGCTCTGGAAAGGAGGAGGCTCTTTTCTCTGTGAGACTCTAAGTGATTAATGTCGAGTAAACAGCTCTCCCTAATTCAGTTTTATAATTGAAAATCAACTGGATTATTAGAGTTTGGTTTCTCAGATGGATAGACCATTTGAAGAACTTTATGAGTTAAATGGCAACATATTCCTGTCCATTTGGGAGTAATATTTGTTGGAGGAATTAACAGTTTCCTGAGCTAATTAACTGATTCATTAGTCTCGCTTGGTCAGAGCAGCAAGGTTCCCAGGAATAGGATGATAAAATAAGATTTTCCAAATCAGCTAAGAAGCAAACTTGAGCTAATGATACCAAAACGCAAATTCAACCCACTGAAGTCTCATCTTGGGTGGAAATTAGAAACCTCCCATGACATTCGTGCACACAATTAAATAAGATTAACTTTAAATATTTACCTAAAACTTGGGGAAAGGACACGTGTTGGAACACAGCATTCCTGCCTAGTTTTCGTCTGGTCTTACACAGTTTACATAAGGACCACCCTTGAATGCCACCTTTACAACTTCTATCTGCAATCTTAAGATACACTTCATAATGGATGAGTATATACAGTGGCTATGCTCTAAGTCACATATGCTGTGCTTTGCTAAAGGAAATAAAAAAGTACAGAATAGCTGATTCTTTTTTTTTTTTTTTTATTGGAAATTTTTTATTGTAAATTTTTTATACATTTCAGATGTTCTCTCCTTACCCCATTTCCCCCCCTCCCTCCCAGGAACTCACTATCCCTTCCCCCCTCCTCCTATCTCCACGTTGGTGTACCCCCTTCCACCCTCCCCTGTACCTCACCTCCCCACCCTCGAGTATCCCCCCCCCACGACGTCCAGTCTTCATGGGACCAAGGATCTCTTCTCCCACTTATATATAGCTCCCTTGCATATATAGCTGGAGCCATGGGTCCCTCCCTAAGTGCTCCCAGGCTTGTGGTTTAGACCCTGGGGGCTCTGGTTGGTTGGGATTGTTGCTTTCCTCATGGTGTCTCGAATCCTCTCAACTCCTTCAGCCTTCACTCTATCTTCTCCATTGGGAACCCCGTGATCAGTTTAATGGTTAGCTGTGGGCTTCTGCCTCTGAGTATGTCGGACTCTTGCAGACTTCTAAGGAGACAGCTATATCAGGCTCCTGTCAGCATGTACATCCTGACATCCACATCAACCTCTACCTTTGGTGACTGCACATAGGATGGATATCCAGGTGGAATGGTCTGTCTCTTCTTCAGTTTCTGTCCTGCACTATGTCTCCATATTTGCACCCTTGAGTATTTTGTTACTCCTTCTAAGAAGGACTGAAGCCCCCTCTACTTGGTCGTCATTCTTCATGAGCTTTTTGTGGTCTGTGAGTTGTATCTTGGGTATTTCAGGCTTCTGGGCTAAAATCCAATAATCAGTGAGTGAATACCATGTATGTTCTTTTGTGATTGGGTTACTTCACTCAGGATGATATTTCTAGTTCCATCCATTTATATATCAATTTATCAAATTCATTGTTTTTAATAGCTGAGTAATATTCCATTGTATAAATGTACCACATTTTTTGTATCCATTCCTCTGTTGAAGGGCATCTGGGTTCTTTCCAGTTTCTGGCTATTATAAATAATGCTGCTATGAACATAGTGGAGCATATGTCCTTGTTATGTGTTAGAGCATCTTCTGGATATATACCCAGGAGTGGTATAGCTGGGTCCTCAGGTAGTGATATGTCCAATTTTCTGAGGAACCGCCAGACTGATTTCCATAGTGGTTGCATCATCTTGCAATCCCACCAACAATGGAGGAGTGTTCCTCTTTCTCCACATCCTCGCCAGCATCTGCTATCACCTGAGTTTTTTATTTTAGCCATTCTGACTGGTGTGAAGTGAAATCTCAGGGTTGTTTTGATTTGCATTTCCCTGATGACCAAGGATGCTGAACATTTCTTTAGGTGCTTCTCGGCCATTCGCATTTCCTCAGTTGAGAATTCTTTGTTTAGCTCCTTACTCCATTTTTAATAGGGTTATTTGGTTGCCTAGAGTCTAATTTCTTGAGTTCTTTGTATATATTGGATTAGTCCTCTATCGGATGTGGGATTGGTAAAGATCTTTTCCCAATCTGTTGGTTGCCGTTTTGTCCTATTGACAGTGTCCTTTGCCTTACAGAAACTTTGTAATTTTATGAGGTCCCATTTGTCAATTCTTGATCTTAGAGCATAGGCCATTGGTGTTCTGTTCAGGAACTTTTCCCCTGTGCCTAGGTATTCGAGGGTCTTCCTCACTTTCTCTTCTATTAGTTTCAGTGTGTCTGGTTTTATGTGAAGGTCCTTTATCCACCTGGACTTGAGCTTTGTACAAGGAGATAGGAATGGATCGATTTGCATTTTTCTGCATGCTGTCCTCCAGTTGAACCAGCACCATTTGTTGAAAATGCTGTCCTTGTTCCACTGGATGGTTTTAGCTCCTTTGTCAAAGATTAAATGACCATAGTTGTGTGGGTTCATTTCTGGGTCTTCAACTCTATTCCACTGATCTTCCTGCCTGTCTCTGTACCAATACCAGGCCGTTTTTATCACTACTGCTCTGTAGTAAAGCTTGAGGTCAGGGATGGCGATTCCTCCAGAAGTTCTTTTATTGTTGAGAATGGTTTTCGCTATCCTGGGTTTTTTGTTGTTCCAAATAAATTTCAGAATTTCTCTTTCTAGTTCTGTAAAGAATTGAGTTGGTATTTTAATGGGGATTGCATTGAATCGGTAGATTGCTTTTGGCAAGAATGGCCATTTTTACTATATTAATCCTGCCAATCCATGAGCATGGGAGATCTTTCCATTTCCTGAGATCTTCTTCAATTTCTTTATTCAGAGACTTGAAGTTCTTGTCATACAGATCTTTCACTTGCTTGGTTAAGATTCACCCCGAGGTATTTTATATTATGTGACTATTGTGAAGGGTGTCATTTCCCTAATTTCTTTTTCAGCCTGTTTATCTTTCATGTAGAGGAAGGCTACTGATTTGTTCGAGTTGATTTTATAACCTGCCACCTTGCTGAAGTTGTTTATCAGGTTTAGGAGTTCTCTGGTGGAGTTTTTGGGGTCACTTAAGTATACTATCATATCATCTGCAAATAGTGATATTTTGACTTCTTCCTTTCCTATTTGTATTCCTTTGATTTCTTTTTGTTGTCTGATTGCTCTGGCTAGGACTTCCAGTACTATATTGAATAGGTAGGGAGAGAGTGGGCAGCCTTGTCTAGTCCCTGATTTTAGTGGGAATGCTTCAAGTTTCTCTCCATTAAGTTTGATGTTAGCTACTGGTTTGCTGTATATTGCTTTTACTATGTTTAGGTATGGTCCTTGAATTCCTGATCTTTCCAAGACTTTTACCATGAAGGGATGTTGAATTTTGTCAAATGCTTTCTCAGCATCTAATGAGATGATCATGTGGTTTTTTTCTTTGAGTTTGTTTATGTAGTGGATTACATTGATGGATTTCCAAATATTGAACCATCCCTGCATTCCTGGGATAAAGCCCACTTGATCATGATGAATGATTGTTTTGATGTGTTCTTGGATTCGGTTTGCTAGAATTTTATTGAGTATTTTTGCATCAATATTTATAAGAGAGATTGGTCTGAAGTTCTCTTTCTTTGTTGGGTCTTTGTGAGGTTTAGGTATGAGTGTGATTGTAGCTTCATAGAACGAATTGGGTAGTGTTCCTTCTGTTTCTATTTTGTGGAATAGTTTGAAGAGAATTGGTATTAGGTTCTTCCTTGAAGGTCTGATAGAATTCTGCACTAAAAACCATCTGGTCCTGGGCTTTTTTTGGTGGGGAGACTTTTAATGACTGCTGCTATTTCTTTAGGGGTTATGGGACTGTTTAGATGGTTTTATTTGCTCCTGATTTAACTTTGGTACCTGGTATCTGTCTAGAAAATTGTCCATTTCATCCAGATTTTCCAGTTTTGTTGAGTATAGACCTTTGTAGTAGGATCTGATGATTTTTTGAATTTCCTCAGTTTCTGTTGTTATGTCTCCCTCTTCAGATCTGATTTTATTAATTTGGGTACTGTCTCTGTGCCCTCTGGTTAATCTGGCTAAGGGTTTATCTATCTTGTTGATTTCTCAAAGAACCAACTCCTGGTTTTGTTGATATTTTGTATAGTTCTTCGGTTTCTACTCGGTTGATTTCAGCCCTGAGTTTGATTATTTCCTGACGCCTACTCCTCTTGGGTGTATTTGCTTCTTTTTGTTCTAGAGCTTTCAGGTGTGCTGTCAAGTTGTTAATGTGTGCTCTCTCCAATTTCTTTTTGTAGGCACTTAGAGCTATGAGTTTTCCTCTTAGCACTGCTTTCATGGAGTCCCACAAGTTCTGGTATGATGTTTCCTCATTTTCATTAAATTCTAGAAAGTCTTTAATTTCTTTATTTCTTCCTTGACAAAGTCATCATTGAGTAGAGCATTGTTCAGTTTCCACATGGATGTGGGTTTTCCCTTGGTTCTGTCATTATTAAAGACCAGCCTTAGTCTGTGGTGATCTGATAGGATGCAGGGGATTATTTCAATCTTTTTGTATCTGTTGAGGACTGTTTTGTGACCAATTATATGGTCTATTTTGGAGAAGGTACCATGAGGTGCTGAGAAAAAGGTATATTCTTTTACTTTAGGATGAAATGTTCTATAGATATCTGTTAAATCCATTTGGTCCATAACTTCTGCTAATTTCAATGTGTCTTTGTTTAGTTTCTGTTTCCTCGATCTGTCCATTGGAGAGAGGCGGGTGTTAAAATCCCCCACTATTATTGTGTGAGGTGCAATGTGTGCTTTGAGCTTTAGTAAAGTTTCTTTTATGTATGTAGGTGCCCTTGCATTTGGAGCATACATGTTCAGAATTGAGAGTTCATCTTGGTAGATTTTCCCTTTGATGAGTATGAAGTGTCCTTCCTTATCTTTTTTGATTACTTTTGGTTGAAAGTCGATTTTATTTGATATTAGAATGGCTACTCCAGCTTGTTTCTTGGGACCATTTGCTTGGAAAATTGTTTTCCAGCCTTTTACTCTGAGGTAATGTCTGTCTTTGTCACTGAGGTGCGTTTCTTGTATGCAACAAAATTCTGGGTCCTGTTTATGTATCCAGTCTGATAGTCTACGTCTTTTTATTGGAGAATTGAGTCCATTGATGTTAAGGGATATTAAGGAAAAATGATTGTTGCTTCCTGTTATTTTTGTTATTAGAGGTGGAATTATGTTTGTGTAGCTACCTTTTTTTGGGGAGTTGTTGGAAGATTACTTCCATGCTTCTTTTCGGTTGTAGTTCCTTCCTTGTGTTGGCGTTTTCCATCAATTATCCTTTGAAGTGCTGGGTTTGTGGGAAGATATTGTGCAAATTTGGTTTTGTCATGGAATATCTTGGTTTCTCCATCTATAGTGATTGAGAGTTTTGCTGGGTATAGCAGTCTGGGCTGGCAGTTGTGTTCCCTTAGGGTCTGTATAATAGAAGACCAGGATCTTCTGGCTTTTATAGTCTCTGGTGAAAAGTCTGGTGTAATTCTTACAGGTCTGCCTTTATATGTTACTTGACCTTTTTCCCTTACTGCTTTTAGTATTTTTTCTTTGTTTTGTGCATTTGGTGTTTTGATTATTATGTGACGGGAGGTATTTCTTTTCTGGTGTAGTCTGTTTGGTGTTCTGTAGGCTTCTTGTATGTTTATGAGTGTCTCGTTCTTTAGGTTGGGGAAATTTTCCTCTATAATTTTGTTGAAGATATTTACTGGCCCTTTAGATTGGGAATCTTCACTCTCATCTATACCTATTATCCTTAGGTTTGGTCTCCTGATTGCATCTTGGATTTCCTGGATGTTCTGTGTTAGGAGCTTTTTGCATTTTGCATTTTCTTTGACTGTTGTGTCGAGGTTTTCCATGGTATCTTCTGTGCATGAGATTCTCTCTTCTATCTCTTGTATTCTGTTGGTGATGCTTGCATCTATGACTCCTGATCTCTTTCCTACGTTTTCTATCTCCAGAGTAGTCTCCCTTTGAGATTTCTTTATTGTTTCTATTTCCAGTTTTAGATCCTGGATGGTTTTGTTCAATTCCTTCACCTGTTTGATTGTGTTTTCTTGAAATTCTTTAAAGGATTTTTGTGTTTCCTCTTTAAGGGCTTCTACCTGTTTACCTGTGTTCTCTTTCAATTCTTTCAAGGATTTTTGTGTTTCCTCTTTGAGGGCTTCTACCTGTTTACCTGTGTTCTCCTGTATTTCTTTAATGGAGTTACTTATGTCCTTCTTAAAATCCTCCATCATCATCATGAGAAGTGATTTTAATTCTGAGTCCTGTTTTTCCTGTGTGATGGAGTATCCAGGGCTTGCTATGGTGGGAGAACTGGGTTCTGATGATGTCAGGTAACTTTGGTTTCTGTTGCTTGTGTTCTTGCGCTTGCCTTTCGCCATCTGGTTGGCTCTAGTGTTACCTGTGCTCACTGTGTCTGACTGGAGTCTGTCTTTCCAGTTATCTTGCTTGTGTCAGATCTCCTCGGATTCCAGATGTCTCTGTGTTCCTGTGATCCTAAGCTCCCTCTGCTCTGGATGCAGTAGGTCTTTTAGGATGTCTCAGGATCAGATGTTTCCACAGGCGCAGACCCGCTAAGTGTCCTCTGCTCCTCTGCTCTGGGTGCAGTGTGTCCCTCTAGGATGTCTCAGGATCCGGTGTTTCCACAGGAGTAGACCAGCTGCAGGTCCGCCCCAGGCCAAAGGACCAGACTCCCGGCGCAAGGGAAGTTATAGTCCGGAGGGGCGGGCGTTGGGTGCCTGCTAGTTCCTTAAGCCCCACCTGGCTCCCAGTTGTAACTGTGGACTTTGGGGTATTGGGCAAGGTGTCTTACCCTCTGCTCTAGGTGCAGTGAGTCCTCTAGGATATCTCAGGATCCGGTGTTTCCACAGGAACAGACCAGCTCAGGTCCGCCCCAGGCCAAAAGTAGAATAGCTGATTCTTAAAAATGCATCTGCAGGAGGACGGTGAGTTAAGGTGATCTGTACTACATTGTGTTTGAAGCCAGGCTGAGCTACAGAGCGATCCTGTCTCCTTTTAGAGAATTTATAGAAAGTGGGAGTGAAGCTCTCAACATGTGTGTGTCCATGCTTGACTATGTACACGAACATACAAACAAACCAAATCTTCTAGCTTGCCTCTTTACAGACAGGATTCTTACCTGGATTTCTGTCAAGCTGAGAAGCCAATCTGGTATTTGAATGGTCCACACGTTTTGTGCTGAAGAAAACAAAACATTTTTAGTATTTTATACTTAAAAAAATAAGAGCAAGGGAGAAACTAAAAGATAACAGATAAAGCTCACCTCTGTAGGAAAAATCTCTGGGAACAAACTATGACTAGATAATCACTGGCGTGGCAGCACAGATTTGATTACACTTTTATTTTCTTCCTTCCTGTCTTCATAACACATAAGTCTCTCCTCACCCATGTTTCATTACAGAGTGTAAGAAGACATGTATGAATGCACCACAAACAAAAACTGACCAGATACAAAGAACACGGACAGCACACAGCTTTCCAGAGCATACGACCACGGAATCCCTTCTCAGGGAAAGTGCATCTAGAAAGGTCCAGAGACATGGAGGTCCACAGAAGAACAGAGATTCGCAGTTTCCCAGGTCAGAGCCATCCCACATTGCTGCTGGCTGCTTGCTGTTTCTCACCATGCTGAGTCCTGCACTGGCAGTGTAAAACCATGGCCCTCAAAGGCTGGTGCCTGAGAATAACCAAGGCAGTGGCACGTCTCCCTTCACTGCCACTAAGTGAAATCAGTTAGTTATTCATCTCTCTAAGAATGCCCCAGCTAAAAGTCTGAATTCTCAACTCCTCGGGGCAGGCCACATTAGCAGCCTATGTATGAAATGAGAGAGCACAGAGAGCCTGGCACCCACGCTCATGTGCTGTCCTGTCCAGAGGGAAGGCAGCTGGCTGTGCAGTGATCAGAACTACAAGCTGAACTGCTGGCTCCCCCTCTAAAAAGCACTGTTACTTCAAATGGTGAAGAAGGTATGACATTATTCAGGTCTGTTGCTTAACAGACATTTGTCAACACAAGGAAGTAACCTCCTCACTTTAAGGGAAATAAATATGACAGTAGCATATTTCTCTCAACAACATAATTCAAAATTTTAAGCAAAAACTTAAGAGTTTAGGAAAACTTGTACCCACAACCATGAGTGTGACAGCTTCTTAGTGCAATACACTTTAACAACTTTTCTTTTGGGATTGGTGATGCTGTGAACATCTTTTAAAATGTTGTACAGTACTGCATCAGTACTTGGAGATCTATCTCACGCAACAAGCGTGACATATTCAAATGACCAACAAATGCTAAAACTTACGTACAAGCAAAAACTGCCATTCAAAGACTATGGATATTCAATATAGATGTAACACACTTCTAAAGGTTCACAGGTGCAGTTTAGACTCAACATTACAACTAGCTTTTAAGAAACCATTATTTGCCAGATAGTGGTGGCACACACCTTTAATCCCAGCACTCAGGAGACAGAGGCAGGCAGATCTCTGAGTTCCAGGCTAACCTGGTCTACAGAGTGAGTGCCAGGATAGCCAGGGCTACACAGAGAAACCCTGTCTCAAAAACCAATGAAATAAAACTAAACAAAACAAAAAGAAACCATTATTTGTTGACTTTTGGTGAAGGATCAAGGAAAAACATCCAGAACAGTCTTTTTAAAAGTCTATGAAAATACTTTTCTTAGGGCTGGAGAGATGGTCAGTGGTCATGAGCACTGGCTGCTCTTGTGAAGAACCTGGGTTGGGTTCCCAGTGCCCACGAGGTGGCTCTCTATCCTTAACTCCAGTCTCAGGGAATCCAATGTCCTCTTCTGAATTCCTCTGGTGTAAGTCAGTATGTAGTACACATGCATATATGCAGACAGAACAACATTCACACACATTAAAAAAAAAAAAAAACCTTCTTTTTCAACTGTGTACCTGTGAGGTTAATTATTCTTCCTTCATTTCAAGAAAAATGTCATACTGCACGAGTGGATAAAAAATGTCATACTGTAACAGCAGATACAGAATGTACTACAAGAGTGGATGCAAACACAGGAAGCGGGGACCGATCTGTCTTCTTAGCAAGTAAGACATTAAAGTTCTGCAAAACTGCAAACAATGCAATCTACAATCTTCCTATAAAATTTTGGTAGGTAGAAAATATTATTAGTTTAAAATGCTATATTTATGCTACTATGGGATATGGTCTCTCCTCGTCCCCTACTCATTTAAAAAAGAAAAGAAAAGAGTGTCTTGCCATGTAGCCCAGGATGGCTTGAAACTCGTAATCCTCATGCTTCAGCCTGAGTTCTGGGATGACGGGCATCATGGATATTTTTATTTTTAGATGAATAGGCATACGACTATTTAATAGGTTTCTTTGAAAGTGTTATTAAATAACACCTCTATTTAAATATTCTGGCATCTTGAGGATTTTTAAGGGCACCAACATATTGATACAAGCCTGGTGCAATGGCTCAGTGGTTAAGAACACTGGCTGTTTTTCCAGATGTTCTGAGTTCAGTTCCCAGCAACCACGTGGTAGCTTGCAATCCTCTGAGTTTGAGGCCAGCTTAGTCTACATAGTGAATTCCAGGACAGAGCTACATAGTGAACTCTGTCTCAACAGCAAACAAAAAAAAAATATTGATACAAACTGTTAGGAACTGCTTTCACTAGACTTCAGGCTAGAAGTTGGCCCAGAAGAATAGAATACAGAAAGTAATATAAATTCAGCAATATCGGAAACACTGTAGTTTTAGATGAGGGCCAAGTAGAGATGTCAAGCATACAAGCTAGCTCACTGTTTCAAAGATGAGACCATTATTTTCCTGAATAAAAGTACCACTGCTTAGCAGTGTAGGGAAAGGCATCGCTGGATCGATATGTTAATACACACTTTGACATCTGTGTCCCCTCCCGCAGCCTGTTCTAAGCACTGGATTAAATGGCCAGTCAATGAATCTCATGCACAAAGGGGGAAAGTGCTTGAATGAAGTTACCAGAAACTCTCCTTCCTGAAAAGGCAAAGGAATCTGTAAAAGCTCAGCTCTAGAAACACAATCCTATGACATTTCTAAGGAAAATATGCTATAACACACCACAGCCATTATAATGGTGCAACCCTGTATTACATAAAGTCACGGTGTTACTGATAGGGCCTAAAAAGACATGACATTATAAAAAAGGCAGAAGAGTATAATTAGGATTATACTTTTAAGAATCACACAAATAGTTGAGAAAATAAAGATCAATTTCATCAACTCTATTTATATAATCTTCAATTTTTAAAAACAGATGCAAATTTTTAGCAAAAACAAGTATTTTATCAAACAAATTATGATCAAAAATATTTTTTATGATGCTGTTGTTTTTCCCCGTAAAACAGACAGAAACTGGCTCTGTGCGCTCCATGCACTCACTTGTAGTCTCTCTCCCAGAACTTGACAGGTCTAACATAGGAGGTGATGAATATGGCGCTACCCAGGAAGGGGTTCAGTGGCGTCGAGAAGAAGGCCGACACTACCGCCTGAACGAACAGCATAGCCGAGTCTATGCAGGCACAGTTAAGGAATAAACACAACAGACAGGAAAAAGAAAAGAGGAAGAAGGCACGTGTCAACCTTGGACTGATATACTCAGGGTTATCTTTACAGAGGCCAAACCTAGAACTTGGGGCCAAATGAGACAGATTTGCAGGTAAAGGCACTAGTAAAGAACTGGGTCTTCCCCATTCTTTTGACCTTTACATGTGCAACACACAAATACTGAAAAACATAATACATGTGGTAAAAGTCTTTTTTAAAAAATTGCAAATACCAAAAGTCTGTATTTGAACATGGCTGGAGTCACTAGTCTTCCTGGTTACTTTAAAGCACTTTTGAGGCATGAGGATGGAAACTTTCACCCAGGAATTTAATTAAGACTGTTGTGAAAAATGTTCTGTTCATTTATTCCAAGTGCATTAAAAATTGCTAGACTTTAATAACAACCATACTTACATTTTAAATACAAAATTTAAAAATAGCATTACTTATTACAAATCCTTAATCTCTGCTTGTGTTTGGTTCATCTGTGGGTTGCACAAACTAAATCGGAATAGGTGGTTCTCCACGCCTGTGAGGCTTTGCCAGCTGGTCACAGTCCCTGGTATGTCTGCTGTAGGCTGATGTTCTCATCAAGGATATGACTAGCCATTCTCATAAACTGCAGTGAAGGATACGGGGCACAGCAAAGGGCTGAGCAAAAGCATGGAACGCAGAGCCCCACGTGATCTGCCAGGGAGCGACATAGGTGTACACGAACTGCAGCTTATACAGGAGCTCCCAGAGCTGTGAGAACAGAGAGAGAGTTGTCAGGAACACTCAAGCAGGTACTTCAACCAGAAGACAGACAGCCTGTAAGATGTGACTTCTTCCTAACAGGAAAATGGCACTGGTGTCATTTTCCCATTGCATAGCAAGACAAGATTTATCAACTGCCAAAACACTGGCATCAATTTGATTCGAAGATTTTTTTTTAATGTAGACATGGACTTACGGATTGGTGTTTTTAAGAGTTCTATGCCCCCTTCTGGCCAATCACGGCATTACTACTACTGCCAGCAAACCAAGGGGTAGAGGCCACAAGATTGCTGTCCTTGAACAGAAACTCTAGGTGTCTATAATATATGCGTGTATTTTATCCCAGGACACATTTCCCTTGAACTTCCAAATGTAATGTCACAAGGAACCAGGAGAAAACCTAATACAGTGGCCACCATCTATCAAACAGCAATTTCTCTTTGTACTAGACATCCGTCAGAATCTCAATTGCTACCACTGGATACAGTCTACATAAGTCTGATTTGTTTTGGCTCTTATGAACCATGTGACAAGCACTGCTTCCTGAGTTTAATATGCTCCAAAATAATGCTGAGAGAAGAAGACTACTACTCAAAGCCAGTAGTCAGCTGTGAGACCAGCATAACCCTGGGCAAGCATGTCAATGAGCAAAGGGCTTCTGCAGCGGCAGACGGCCGTGATGGTTACCTTGCTGAACAGGATAGACATGAAGAAGAGGTCCAGCAGCATCGTCTCTGAGAAGGCTTCATAGTCAAACTTGAAAAAGAGCACAGTGAAGATGACAGTGATGTACTGGTACGTGGGGCTGCTGAAGGAGGAGCGCAGCAGCTTCAGGCCAGCGATGGTGATCATCAAAGCACCCAGCCTGCGGCAGAGACAGGCACAGCCCATCAGCGTGTGCTGCAGACACCCAGCATCCGCCAACCCTGAGGTCAGCACATGCTCGCTAAGCTTTTGACAGAGACCAGACAGACTTCTGGAAAAGTGTGTGTGTGTGTGTGTGTGTGTGTGTTTACAACTGTAATCCCAGTACTCAGGAGATCACAGTGGCAACTCCTTTGTCTCAGGAAATAGATACACAATAACAGTGACCTCTGTGATAAGCATATGACACCCTGAAAGGCACTAATACAACCTTCTTTATTAGTACACACTGTGATTTTTATCTTCTGTATAAATAAGCATGTTTAAATAAAAGTTATAGTTCTGAAACCTGGTTCTCTAGCATTTCAATTTAACATTAGCTGCATTTAATACATAAGAAACATGTACTGACACTAACATGGAACTAAAACTACTGAGTCTGATTGAGAATAACCATGTAGGCAAATGACCACCTACACAGTCTGATGTGCAAGTGCACAACAGCTGGCTCCCAAACCTGCCATCTGATACTAAAAACTAACTTTACTTTTATTATTAAAATTAGTTTTTCCTTTATTTTGCATAAATGCATACACATATGTGTGCACACGCACACTTGCCATATCATGTGTAGAGGTCAGAAGACAACTTGCTGGAGTTGGTTCTCTTCTTCCATTATGTGGGTCCCAGAGATTGAGCTCAGCTCACGAGGCTTGGCAGCGGGAACCTTTACCTGCTGAGCCATTGAGCAGGCACCCAAACTCACTTGACCTAATAAGCACCCTTTCATAAAATACTGCTTGACATTAAAAAGTCAAGAACAATAAAAATACAGTGATGCCCCGAAAAGGGAAGACAAAGCCATCTTCACCTGAGTGGTTCCTCTTCTGATGATGTGGGACAGAAAGAGTGGTTAGTGGTATTTGACCAATGATTCAAGATGCTTCACCAAGTGTGTAAGGCGTTGTTTATTATTGTTCTAATCTAAGGACATGGATCAAATGACTATACACTTACTCTGTATCTAGTTTCTTTGGGCTGGCAATTGTCTCTGCACTGCTGCTCAGTTCGTTGAGGACAATCAGTGGATAGATGATATTCTTCTCCACAAAAAGAAGCCACACATGAAGTTTTTCAAACCACATCATGGTGGCTGCATCTGATGAGGCAACAAGTCCAGAAGATCACGATTCATACAGTGCTTACAACAGATCACACTTCATACAGTGCTTAAAACAGTCGAGCATATGGTAAGAAGAAAGGATGAACCTAGGACTCAAATTTACCTCAATGATATGAGTACAAAAGCATAAAAAACCCATACTTCAATGGTCAACTTTTATGTGATCACACACACTCACACTCATGCACGTGTGCAAGCATACACACGTGCTAACAAACATGCACACACAAATGCAGGCATACACACTTGCAGAGACACACGCACACGCAAGCACACATGCACATACAGTTCCAACCTAGACAGGACTCACACTTAGGCTACTTTATTTTTCTGAGCTGTTATGTGAAGCTGTGTATCAGGCCAGCGCCTTAACACAGGAGTCAACTGTTCACCACGGACCTGCATCTCCAGCAAAATGTTAATTTCTTGAGAACTTATTCTTCACTATAATTTTTCTCATTTCTGTATAGAAAACATTACTAAATGTTCTTGGGCTGTGCCTCAATGCTAGATAAGTAAGTTCTATTAAAGTATCTGGTTCAACAATGGGAAAGTATATGCTATAGATGTACATACATAGTTTAAAGTCACCCAGTTTATAAGGCATTTTCTTCACTAATGACATATGGTGGTTAAGGTAACAAGTCCTCTGGATTTCTAAAAACAGTGCACCAGGCTGCTAGACAGTCTTTACATTTCTGACATCAGTACAAAGAAAAAACAAGCCCCCCCAAAAAACAACAACAAACAAACCCGGTTTAGTTCTACAGTTCAGTACTTTCAATAAATCAAAAATGTTACGGCAACTCAAAATCCATAAAAAAATTTACACTGATTAAAATAAAGAACTGCACAACCAATAAAACTATTGATTTTAAAACGAAATAGATATATTTGGTACCGTGTGTGTGTGTGTATGTATGTGATAGAAATGATTCATCATAGAAAACAAAAGCAACCCAGAGTCTGTCATTCTAGGCTACTTTTCTGATGCCAAGAGCAGGCCAATACCAGGCCTTACAGTTTCATTTAGTTTCCCTTACTAAAAGGGCAAGAGGTCTCCACAGCATCATTCCCCACTTTGCTCATTGGCATTTGGTAATGTCTCCATGGTTCAGGCTGTGGTCAGCACTAGGACCACACTGCTTCAGTCGGTTTCACTAAGAGGCCCACTGTGAAACCAGGAAGTCAACTCTGTTACAGTTCCAAAGGTTTCAGTGTTCTTCAAAAACATCAGCTTATACTCAAATGACGGGGTGAGTCACCCTCTTTACAGTACTTCACTGAAGTCCAAGGAGGAAAGCTTGGTTAATTCAGTCACTTGTGTGTAGCATGGCCTGTCACAGGACCAACGAACAAGGAAGAGTGAGTCACAGTTTACAATGGAAGGGAGAAGCTGGCTGAATGGACAAATCTTCATCTCTTCACCAGTCATTTCATTACTTATCCCAAATCTGAGCAGCAATTACAGAAAGGATCGTCACTTCTGTTCTTAAGTAGGACAGTGTCTCTTGTGGCATAAGAGACAAAGGCCTTTCTTCCTTCCTTTCTTCCTTCCTTATGCTTAAGTTAAAACCTTTCAAATGGAAGACTGGATGGGGACTGAGCTACCTGTATATTGATTAGGGAGAAAACGGATTGGGGACCACAAAACAGAGAAGTCATACGACAGACACACCAGCGACATGTGCCTAAGAGTTAGAGCAGGAAGCTAAGTCTGCTCTTGGAAGATGGCCTGGGAGCACAGCTGCTGCTCCTTTAGCAGAAGACTGCCCTGCAGGAAAGACTTCACTAGAAGCTTCCATTCCACCGTAAGAAACATGAGCTAAAGTGGGACTGAATGCCGTCTGTTTAGCTTGCCTGCTGGCATATGAAAGTCAGCCATAGGACCAAGTGTGAGCCACAGGACCAAGGGTGAGCCATAGGACCACGGGTGTTGAGGACATACTTACTTCGGACTTCATACTGATTGTGCTCAGCTGTCTTCAGCAGAGGCCGGGAGAAGCAGTGCCACGGCAGCTGCTTCCTTACTTGAGGCAATACATAATGGGTTACGAGGCCCACCACGCCAACCAGTGCATACAGCACATACTTGAGAGCAGGCTGAAAGACAGTTCAGGGGAGGAGGAGGTGAGGAGCCCCCACCAGGTCCATGCAAAGCTCTTACTTTTATGGTTTCATTTTTCATCCATTAATAAGGAACAGTAAAGTCAATCTTAGCATCCAAAACAAACAAACAAACAAACAGTTTGTTTCTGTATTTGTAGCATTTTTTTCCTGCCTAAATAAGCCACCCAATGTTAGTTGAACACCCTTACACATATGTGAAATATGGTAACTACTCTGGTGTTTGACGCTATAGTCAATGAAAGTGGCTAGAACTGTTGCTTCCTTCTCCAAGAATGTTCTCCATGTCTGTCTGAGCAACTGTCTGAACTAGTGAAGCTAAAGAACATGGGCTAGGCCAGTCAGAGGGAAGAGCAGAATGGAACAGCACAGAGGGTCTTCTCCTTTGTCTCTGCATGCTGTGCTGTCAGAGGCAGGTCCCTGCACATTAGATTCACAGGAGGAAGAATGAACACCATTTCTTCCAATGTTAACACCGAAAGTCATATATATCTAAAACTCTGGGGCCCCTTAGACCTGAAGGAGTGTCCAGTTGTCACCTGAGGAACATTGGCCCTTATTTCTAAGTGTTCAGGAACACGAGTTCAAATTGGAAAGAAGAAAAACAAGCAAACATGCTTAACAGTATTAAATAATTGTAACAGTGACTTAGCCTCTCATAGGGAAGAACCAAAACCGAGTACAACACAGGACCCAGTGGTTTGTATTAGGCAAGATTTACAGAAATAAGCCTTTGCCCAGAAGTAAGGGAACCATAGAGGGGGATTGTGCTGGCCCTGCTCGCAGCTCCAAGAGAGGGCTAGGAACTGGGAGGACAGACAGACTTCATCAGAAAAGACTGTGAACCTACGGGAAACTCTAGAGGAGACCCTTGAGATAGGCAGATGGTCAAGTATTCATGGGAATGAGAAGCACATACACATGAGGAACTCTGAAGAACCATAGGAGGGACAACAAAACATAAAGGATTTTCATGGGACTGGGAGAGCGCCACCCTCACAAGCTAGCCTGGGAAAGATCAAGGTTCACATATACCAAGCAGAGGCCTAAGAGTGCTTATCCCTACTTGTAGGAGATACAAGTGTGCTCTAGCTAAACTTGGCCCCTTGTCCCACCTCATAAACTGCTTTAACCAAAACCAAGACCCGAGGGGATCAAACTGTTAAGGTATTAAAACTATCTAGGGACAGTGTTCAAGTACTTCTGGAAATAGACAATGTAACACCTAAAAGGGCAAATTTCCACTCTTGGCATCCACTTAAAAATTTCCTGCTGGGCAGTGGTGGCACACGCCTTTAATCTCAGCACTTGGGAGGCAGAGGCAGGCGGATTTCTGAGTTCGAGGCCAGCCTGGTCTACAGAGTGAGTTTCAGGACAGCCAGGGCTACACAGAGAAACCCTGTCTTGAAAAACCAAAAATTTCATAGGGCTCTCTGAATGTATTCAAGACCACAGGAGGATGTACTGAACCAATGTCCGGTACTGTTAGCCTATGGCTAAGAACCCAAGTCTGGGAGTTAGTAGGCCCATGTGGGGAATGTATTTCTGTGGTTAACTACACTGACTGCCTTCTAAATACCTCTGCTTACACTGTAGACAAGAGCCTGAATCAGGGAAGCCTACTCTTATGATGAACAGTGAGAATGTAGAGAATGCCCAAAATGCAGAAAACAAGCTACAGATTTTGGCTCAACTCCACCACCCATCTAAAACTCAGGGAGCAGTGTGCAAGGAAAGTGGAAGATGGAGTCGGAAAGCCAATGAAGGGCTGTGACTATGAGAAACTGCTGGTCAGAGCTGAGAGAACTGCGGGACTGTTAACTCAAGTGGCCACAGACACAGACAGTAGGCCATGGCCCTATCAACATTTAGTCTACCCTGCCCATCTCAACAGCTGGCTGCCAACAGAGTCTGCTGAGAGCCCACTACACTCCAATGGGTAGCTCTAAGTCCACTGTCATACAGACACTCCTGGTTAATCTTGGTGGGTCACAAAGCAAAACAAGTAGACATGAATGCACAAGAGAGATCTGTGAGGTAGGAGGCTGGGTGGAGGGGAGCTAGGAGACAAGAGAGGTCAGCAAGCAAAGAGTACATACGTGAAACTGTGGAAAAAACTCTGTATGTACAAAGAATCAGGACATCGGAGCTCAGAGTAAAGGCAGAAAAATCATCCAATCAGAACCAACCCACAATGATACAGTTGTCAGGATCAGAAGATAAGGATGATCTTAAAAATAATGGCCACATTCGTATGTCCAGAACACTACATACACTATAAAAAAGGTCTTAACAGACTTTTGAAGATGAAAATCATAGATTATGAAATCAAAAAGACTCTGAATGGGACTGATGAGAGATTACGGCTCAGAAGAGAAGATTAGTGAAGTATAGACAACAGACCCAGTGTCAACCCAAAGGAAAAGAACTGAAATAAACAGCATCAGGGAACCACAAGACACATGCGACTGGAGTCACTGAGGTGGGGTGGGACAGTGAGAACAGGATCAAACAAAACAAATCCTAGAATGATAGCCAGTGTCTCCAAACTTAACGTAGAGTATGAATCAAAGAAATGAATCTCAGCTACAAAAGAAAACCACACATAAGTACATTTTAATCAAATTATCCTCTACTAGTGATAAGAAAAAGTACACAAGCAGCAGAGGAAGATGGATACAAACAGGAGAATCATAAGACTTCTCATCAGAAGACGAGAACCAAGACCTTGTAAGACCTTTCAGATGCTGGAAGAGTGAAATTGTCATCCTGCAGTTACACCCCAGGCAACATCTTCCCAAACCACAGAGTGCAGAATAAAAGATGTACAGAACTAGAAACATTTTTCCAGACATCTTTGAGACCAAAGGAAGTGGCACCATACAGAAACACCGGAATATAGTCATGAAAGCTTCACATGAAGCAAGGGGCGGTGCTCAGATAGAAGAACTTCCCATGATGAGCAGAAGTGCTTACCCATCCCTCCACCTGCCTGGATGACAAGATTCAACTTCTCCAGTGGAACTCAAGTAAGGCTTTGGGGGACTTTAGTAGAAAAAGCATATCTTGTATACAGGATGGATACAAATCAGGTGGGCCAGAGGGCAGGCTGCTTCTTAAGTGTCTGTGTGCTATACCAGTCAGTCTACATGACCAAGAGAACAAAGAAGGGTGCACCATTTGCAGAAGAGATTCTACAAGAGTCCATTTTGACTGGGGATTTCCCTAGCATCACTTGCTCTGTGGAAAAGAGATGTCATTTAGAAGACACTTGGGGAACTTCTGGAAGAACTACGGACAAGAACTAAAGTCTGCAGCCAGCAGTAAATGAGGAAATGAAGACTACATACACTTCACCTCAGATGTTTGCAGTAACAGGAAAAACTCCTAAGCCACTCACAGAGACTTGCAGCCTAGAGAAAACTCAGTAAAATACAAAAATAGAAGTTCATATATTCCTGAAGGCTTAGGGACCACTGAAGAAGCAAGGGCAGAAAGAATGTAGAGGCAGATGGATGGGGAGACAGGGAGCAGGACACCATACTCTAAGCACTAACACAGCCACTCCACCAGGGACTCACAGCAGCAGTGTATACTAGCAGCGAGTCCACAGAAGTCAGGCTCTCCTAACAGTCAGGTATAGGTGGGGAGAGGACTCATGGGTCTCGACCACTACCGAACTGTGGGAACCAACAGATTCTAGAAGAGAGAGGGGTATAAGTATTCAGCTGTGACCCCATGATAAACCTACCACCCTCTCATAATTAGCTCCAAACCTAGGCTCTGGTTCAATTATATACAGGATACTAAACAAAATCAATAGTGAGTAGGGAGAAGATATTTGGGGGAGGGCTGGTAGGGGCTGGAGGGAAGTTGGGGAGGGATACAAGAAAACATAGTATAGACATATGAAATTGTGTAGGAATAAAACTACTAAAACTGAACACACACCAAAAACAAAAGACCCAAATGTTTCAGTCCCACAGTGTCACACATTGGTAACATTACTTTCTATCAACCCCAACCAGAGGACTCCTCACCTGTAGTGCTGTGAACACTGTGCTCACATGGATAGCGAAGTACAGCACACCAATAACGACACACACTACCAGGTCCGACTGCAAACGCTCACTCTGTGGGACCAAGGGCAGTAATTAAAACAAGTACATACTTGTTTGGTTTTGAGCTAAGGTCTCATGTAATCCAGGCCGACTCCAACTGTTCTGTAGTGAGGATGACACTTACTGCCCAATCCTCCTGCCTCCACCTCCAAAATGGCACTATGCTTTTCTTTGCATACAACTAAAAAAAAAAAACTTTTTTCCAAATCAGTAAAACTTTAAAGATAATTTTGTACCAATACATGTCAGCAATTTTTTGTTTTTTCTCATATAAAATAAATATGTAAAATAAATGTATTTTTCCCTCAATATTCTCATATTTAAGGTTTCCTCTGAGTTTGGTAGGAACCAAACAATCCATCTAGTTTCTAAAGTTGTAAACAAAGTCTTCTAGAAGACTTCTCCCTTCACTGCTCAGTACATTTGCTTTTTTATTGACAAAAACCCTCCAAAAGCCTATCCTCCAGGCATCAAAACCGCACGCACAACTTCATATGTGTGGTTTAAAGGATCCCGAATCTGAACTTAGGACCGAAAGCCTTTCCAGTTCTGGAATCTGTCCAGCCTTTGGAGGACTTCTGTGGACTCAGCCAGTTGAGGATCCCTGAACTAAAAATCTGGACACAGAAATGTTCTAAAAACCCAAGGTTTTTTGTTTCTTTGTTTTTTTTTGGAATGGTCATTAGGGAGCATTTCAGGTTTTGAATTTTTGGAAGCATATTCAACTTTGTAGAAAAAAACAGGATCATCTTGTCTTCTGGGCCACCTATTAATCAGCTGCCATATAAGCCACATTTAACATCCCACCATGCTTAACGCAAACATAGAAACTAAAGTCAAAAGAGAGGTTCCTTCAGTTCTATCTTGGGGTAGTTTGTTACTTCTATTTTTCTGAAAAATAGTCATGTTCATGAAAATAGATACTGTATTCAATTAATATTTAGTAAGTTCATCGATGATTCAGACATAAATAATGTAAAATGAAGGGACTTCATTTTATGCCTTGCAAGCATTAAGACCCAGGGATCAATGCCCAGATCAACAACAAAACACTCTAAAATAAAATAGGAAATGAAATGTGTTTTGCCCTACAAAACAGGTATGAATCGCTAGAACTCACTTTTCAAGTTACAAGAGCGACAGTATGAGTCACTAATCTGAAATGTGACTGAACTAGTAAGCACAGTAAGTTAGAAGACTGTTCTTTCCTTTGAACTGGAAACCTCACTTTTAAATATTCCTATGTATTCACGAGTATTTAAGGTGTTTTGCCTGTGCAAACGCCTATCTACAACTTGTCTGCAGTGCCTGCAGACACCAGGAGGTGTTCAGTCTCCTAGAACTAGAGTTATAGGCAATTGCAAGCTGTCATGTGGGTGCTAAGAACTGAACCCAGGCTGCCTGCAAGAGCAGCAGTGCTCTTAACTGCTGAGCCATCTCTCCAGGACACTCGGCTTTTTTTGTTTTGTTTTGTTTTGTTTTTATAAAATAACAGGAATAGTAACAATCTAACTTACGTTAAACAGTTTAACCAGTATTCTGCCCTTACCCATGGATAGTTAAGTTCTATGGTCCCCATGAATCCCTAAAACTACAGCTGGTACTTTACCATACAGTTATACGGCTAACCGAGGGGCTACTCAGGAATTGGTGGATGGTGGTGGTGTGCACAGCAGATAACCTGAACAAGAGTGTGTTTCATGTCTGAGTGGGACACGCAGCATTTCATCTCGCTACTTAAAGTGCAGTACAATGTAAGACTTACAGATTATTTCTGGGATTTTCCAGTTCATACTTTTGGCCTGGATTTGACCGCCAGTAAACAAAAGCATGGAAGTGAAATGAGGCTGGAGAGAGACTACTGTTGTAGCCAACGTTCAGAGCCTCGTCTCCCCTGAGGAGGACCTACATTTCCAGGACCAATGAACTGACTTAATTTTACTGGACATGAGACCCTCTGACACACTCCTCTATACTGAGACCACGTGTGAGGACAGGACTTCTCACACGCAGGCTAACCATCTCCTTCCCAAACTGCTTAGGACCAGAAGCATGTGAGACTGTGGATCTCTGGGAATTTGAGGATATCTCCATATATAACATGACATAGTTTGAGGAGGTGGGGTGCACATAAGAATGTAAGATTCATTTTCCATGTGTGCCTAACAGTCTGAAGGTGACTAAGCAGCACTGTAAGGAGCCTGTGCTTTGACGGTGACTGATCACACGAGGCTGGGTGTGCAGCTTTCCCTGCGTGATGTAGTCAGCACTCAGACAGTAACTGAGTTGAGTCAAGACTATTCTGGACTTTTTAGATGAAGGATGCTTAACAAGGATGTTAAAATCTGAACTGAATACAATCAACTATATTTAATAGCACTTAGTTCATCCAATTACTAAAGACTTTCAAGAGTACTCGTCATATAAAACAATCATCTGCCACAAGTCATGGTTAAAAAGCAACACTTACAACAGAGTTGCTAAGCTTCTCTGGCAGTGGGTCTTTCACTTCAGACAGGGGGTCTTCTGGGTTCTTCTCATCAGTTTTTGGAAAAATCTTGGATTGCATCAAAGAGCTTTATTTGAAAAAAATAAAAGTATTTTAGCAGAAAATATGTATGAAACTTGAACAGCACACGCACGCACAGACACACACTCCACATACACACAAAATAAAAAAGTAAAAATAAAATCTTTAACAACATACATTTTCAGCTAACATAATCAGCATGACTCAAAGTTAACGTATTTTTAACCAAGATAGAGTAGGCTGAGGGAAGGAGCTGTCTGGACTATAAGAAATGCCAACTTAAATGTTCAACAATAGGAGCAGATTTCACTTACAAGAGTACAGATGGGTCGCTGCTTTGTCGGCTGAGGTGATAGGACACTGCCACTAACAAACCACAAAAAATAGAGAAAAGTACAGGAATGTGCTGGCCATCCCAGGAATCCTGATGAAAGCAAATTCAGAGCAAAAGGTTACGCTTGTAACCTTTAATTAACCTAACATACAATCAATACTCTTACATCAATATTTTAGAAACAGCAAACTTCAAAGTGTAAAACGTTTTAGCTATATTAGTAACTGTACTCTATTCCAAATGAATTTAGATTTTTTTTTTTCATTTGAGAAAGGGTCTCATGTAGCTCAGGCTGACCTCAAATTTGCTATGTAGCTGTAGCTGAGTTTCAACTCCTAACCCTGCCTCTGCCTCCCAAGTGCACACATCTTACGTTCTCTTTCTCTGGAGACCTGGGATCAGGTACTAAGCGTCTTTTGTCTTAAGAAAGCTTCCACTTTCCTCTCTCTGCTTGCTCTTTTGGTATTAGGATTTTACTCGTATTAGGAACAATCTCTCATGCCTGACACTGTCATTTTCTAGTCTACGCAGTGCTCACTGGATAGCTGGTGTTGATCTTACTTCCCTCTCCACACTTATGTAAATCAACTTGCAGATCTTTTTAAAAGGCAAAATCAGAAAACAACCTTGTCATGTCCACCTGCTTCACATCTCTGTTCTAGAAAGCATAAACATACGTCCTTAGTTCCTTTCAAATTTTAAGTTCTTTTAATTTCCTTCCTAAAAGGGCACAGAACAAATTTTTGTCAAGTCTGATAGTCTATGAGATCCCAAATCTAACAGGACCTCTCAGAGTCTGAAGTGTCTGATACCCTCTGTGTGTCCGTACTTTGTCTACACTTGAATACCACCATTTCTTGGGTTCTCGCTCACATTTCTCTTGTCAATCTAGAGTAGCAGCCTTCTTCTATGACTCAATTCTGTGGATGACTTTTATATCCTCCAAGCACGAACAGAAATCTCTTTCTATATGACTACCACGATGTGCCTCTGGGCCCCACAAATATGAACAAAGTGTTCACATTAAAGAACCCCTTGCTCCTGAACTGTAGGATTTCCAGTATTGTCTAGTAGGTGCCATGATGTAGCCAGGGGTTCAAGCCAGATCCTGTTCCTAGCCCTCTTCTTTTTCAGGTAGTTCCCAAATGTGCTGATGGGATCTAGCTTGAGTAAAGGGGCTCATAGCTTGAGGACATCTCCATAAATCAAGCTGACAGTGTGCTTCAGGGCCATTCTACCAGCATGTATCTTCAACTGTACCTTTGGACTTGTTTTGTTGCTCTATATTGTTTTGCTGTGCTGGTGACTAAGCCACAGGCCTTGGGCATGCTAGAAAACACTCTTCCAATGAGCTCACCCCAATCAAAACATGTTCTTATAAATGTAAATCAATCTTGACATGCAAGAGAGTAGCTACATATATTCTTAACCAGAAACACATTTAGTTGTATATTCTGTAACACCATGCTTACCTCTCTTCCAGGTAAGTCTAGTTTTAATAACTTTTCAATAGTAACCTGGGATTACTGTATGGAAAGGAGGCTTCCTTTAATAACAACTGATCATTAATTGCTTTAAAATTCAAAGTAAGTAAGAGGAAACAGAGTATAAATCACCATCAGAAGGCAAGGGTAATATGTGGTTCAAGTAATAATGTGGTTCAGGGAGGGCAGGAGGGAATCAGCAGTCCACAAACACAGAGCACACTCCAGTCTGTCACTTACCCGTAAAGCTCCGTAGCACAACCCATACAGCAAGGCGACGGCCACAATGCTGCACAGGAAACTGTACAGTGCTGCCAGCAGGCTGGTGGTGGCTAGACAGTGTAGGAGAAAGAAAACCGGGATCTTAGAAACACCTCTAACACTCAAGTGTACAGGAAAGCACAGTGAGCAGTGCAGCTCTTATCTAGTCACGTGACTTCAACAATCTAGCCACTGCATCTTTTCCATAAGACTTGACATGACAAAGACTTCTAGCTCCGCTATTTGGTTGAGACAGGGTCTCACTGTTAGCTCAGTCACTCTCAGCAATTCTCCAGTCTTAGCCTCCCAAGTGCTTAGGCTCAGGCTGTCATGCCTTGCTTTAAGTCTCAGAAGAAACATCTATACCTATAATAGGCTTTAAATTGTATGCTGGGGGCTGCAGAGCTGGTGGTTCTGTGAACTCGTTCTGCTCATGTAGAATTTGCTTCCCAGCACCTACATCAGGCAGTTGTAACTCCAGCTCGGGGGACCCAACGCCTCCAGCCTCTGTAGGCACTGTGTCCACATAATTAAAAATAAATAATCCTTTTTACAAAGGGTATCTTATATTAATAAAATGTATCAGAAAACAAAGCTCACAAAGGTCTGAAATGGAGGCATCAATTAGCCACTTAAACTATCTTTCTATGTGAAAAGAACTTGTTTTATTCACAGCAGTGAGTCTGTATTCCCATTTGCTGATTCACACAAAAATGCATAAATCTGACTACTAGAAATGTCAACAACAACTGACTCAATAGGATTACTAATAATAAAGAGCAAGATAGTTAAGGTACTTATCTGTTATTAAAAAATATAGCTCAAAGAGTTCCTTAATGTGTTTTACACAGTGACCTAAGGGAAATTATTAACAACCTAACACTCTGCACACTTGTAACTTACAATGACTAAGTCTCCTGCATTGAACCCTCATCATGTGCATTAGCAAGAAACCAACAATAGGTCCCTAACTATGGACACTGTCTTCTACTCACTAAGTTGAGCTGATTAAAAACCCCAGCTGTTTTAACTTACACACATTCAAAACAAAATAAAAAGCTAGTATGCTAGATGGCAACACAGACAAGTTTTACTTTCTATTTACAACTGAAGCCAGCTCAGCTGGAGGAACAGCAGGGCAAGCATGAGGACTTGAGTTTAACTCCCCAGCACCCATGTACAGAGCGGGGCACGACTGCAGTGCCTGTTAATTCTAGCACTGTGAGGCAGCAACAGAGGGAACCCAGGTTCTCAGAGCTCCTTGGCCAGCCAACCTGGCTCAAAGTGTGCACTTCTGGTTCAGTGAGAGACCCTGATTCAAACAGTAGGTAGAGCGAACGGCAGCCAACATGCCCCTCTGGCCTCAGCATGCATCCGTTCACACTCTCCCCCCTGTGCACATCAAACTGAAAAACACTGCAAAGTGAGCCATGCCATTAACACTGTATCAAGGAGATGACTTCAATGAATATATGTGGAAGGAAAATGCGGATTGCAAATGGGAAGTGTGAAGAAAATGAACTATAAAGCTAATGCTTTCCTGTCAAATATTTCCTCTGCACACTCTTCTTGCCACACAATATTAAAAGATAAACAGACAGGCTATGTCAACTACAGTAGCTACCAACAGCACTGCTTTCCAGTTCTTCAAATCACTATCTTCAGATTAACAGTGGATTATTTTAAGGATAAAATACATGCATGGTAAGAAAACAGATTTTCTAAGTTATCAACAAATGTATACATATTCTACTCTAAAAACTTAGATTGTCCTTAAAAGCTGATTTAGTAAGATAGTTTTTGATTCTGACTTTGACATTCTCCTTTAAGTACATGGACATGGCAAATGCACACCCCAGTACAGAACCCAAGAACAGTAAGACCCCAACCTGCTCAGCCCAGATGACCTTATGAACACCTGCTTACAGAGCCCCATACTGGGGTGTAAAGTGAATTAAACAAAAAGGGTTCACAGCAGCCCCTTCATTTCTGCAGGTTTCCTTCCCACAGGTTCCATTAGCTATATTCAGCTACAGTCCAAAAACATTACATAGAAAACTCCAGCCAACAGAAGCCAGAGGCCGAATCTGCATCCCCTTTACTTGGTTGTAGCTTGTGAATGTGTGGTGCATGCGCGTACGTGTACAGCATGCTCAGGCCAGGAGGGTGTTGTGGGTCATCCTCCCTACTGTCTTGAAGCAGGGTTCCCCACTGCCCTGGAAGCTCACACTTTCAGCTAGCTGGTCTGGATAAACTGCAACATTGTTCCACTTTATTATTACTGTTGCTAGTCTCACTGTCTCAGGGATGCAGGGATAATGAGGACAGACAGTCCATATAGGTCCCCATACCCCCGGGCTCGGAACATCCCCTATCAATGGAAGGGAGGAGCCCAGACTATTCTGCAACTTTCATTTTGCAAATTATTTGTTACTTCCTACATATCCAATCTGTAATTCCTGGACCTTTATGCCACAAAGGCAGACCTCACTTTGTTCTTTTTCACTGCCTTTCTGCCTTCAATTATGAAATAAATAGAAAGTGGAGATGTACTGCAATCTCAGTTTGTGACTACATGAACATGTTATAGCAACTTGTAATTTACTCACCATTCCCACCAAAGATATGGATATCCAATTGTTCACAAAGGTACATTACAAACGTGTTCACCTGAGGCAGGAGACCAATGAAAAATACTATTGGGAAACAGAGTGTAAACACTATGGAAGGAAAGAAAAATTTATTAAAAACTACTACATCCATCCTCTTGTCCAGTTAAAGCCCATAAGCAATGAAGTCAAACTTAACACTGCCTACTGTTTGACTTTTAAAAGATACTGTATGACTGGATATTACATTCTTCTAAAACTATTAAAAAATACCTTTAAGAGTTGCCTTAAGAGACTGGGACACAGTTCAGTGATAGAACACTTGCCTGGTATACATGAGGCCCCACATTCAGTTTCCAGCACAGAAGAAACAAAATCATTTCAACCATTTTTTTTAAATATAACATGAACCTAAAATGTATAATAAAAAAATCTTTACCCCATACTCTCTTCAAGAACAGAATTACTATACTGACTCAACATTAACCCTTTCATTCTTAGTTGCTTTCTCAGATAGGACTACAGTAAGCAGAATAAGCTGATTACATCTCTTTATCAGTAAATTGCAAACAAATAAACTACTGTTAAGATCAGAGCTACCTTCAAGAAACTCACCTATAACCAAATCCCTGGCTGACAGAAGCACCAGCGGATTGGTGAAGGTTATTCCGTATAACTTGAACTTGCTTGTAGTTAGGTTTTTGCTGCCATAATCCAAGAGCCAAATGAGACCACAACATAAACAGAAGTAAACTGGTCTACTGTAGGCAATAATACGGTTATGACCCTGCAAACAATACATTTTCACTGTCAGCTTAGTTCATTTTGAGAGCCACAACTAACTCCTGAGTTCATTATTGGCTTATGTTTTAATGGTATGAACCACTTCTATATGAAAGGCATGTTGCTTCTGATGACTGCGGAACAATGTCAAGGATGAGACTATGAAGGGAAGAATAGAATGAACCCTATGACACCAACGGAGTCAGAGCTTTCAGCGTGAACTCAGTATTTTTATTAGGCATAGGAATAGATATAAGAGAAGTGCACACATACATACATATGAATGTACAACTACCCACTGAGGACCTAGACACAATAAAATTCCAGTAATAAGATTACTAGATCATCCTGATCTTAGTTGAATACTGTTCACAACCAGGATTTCACAGGAAAGACGAGGTAATAGAGGTCAATAGGAAGGTATGAAGTGAATCTGATCACACTGCCATTAAAGCAACGGTTCTCAATCTGAGGATCACGACCCTGTTGGGTGCTGGATCACTCACACACACAGACACACAGACACACACAGAGCTGTATATAAACACATAAGCATAAAGACAGAAAAAGGGGCTGGGGTATATAGTTCAGTGGTGGTATAATTGTTTCACATGCACAGGTCCTCGGTTCATTATCAACACGACGAATAATCAGCTAAGATAGAAGAGAAAACTATTCCTTTTAGTAAGAAATTAGCTAATAGGATAATGGAATTAGAAGATCAATATCTAGCCACTATCAAACGATAACTGATTCAGGCAAGAAACCAGTAGACACTAAAGTTAGTGGAAATCTGTAAAACACTAAGATATGCACACAGAGTCAAGTTTTTCCAAATAAGAAAAAACTTCAAGAGGAAAAATGACATTAGAGTAGAATAGAAGTTCTGAACAGAGGGTGTTTTGCTTCCTCAAGGACATCTGACAGCTGTAGACACATTCTTACAGGTGGCAGTGACACTAGCATCTACCTGGGAGCAGTCAGAGGCTCCTACAATGTATCTCCAGCCTCCACCAAAGCCCTGTCCAGCCAAACATTAACACTGCAGATCTGAGGAAAACTCAAGCTACATTCTCATCTAGAACATCAAAGTTCACACCATCAGAAGTGTGATGCACGGAAGATACTCCCACTCCTCAAATACACTAGCCTCTCATAACAAAGAAATATCAAACAAAAATTAGGAGATAGTCTGTGATATAACTGCCCTAGATCCATAAACAATTTCAACATCAAGAAAAATAAATACACAGGAAGCACTCCAAGTTAAAAGAGAGTTAAGAGACCAGATGAAGAAGGCTCTTCTGTCAGCTAAGTGAACAGAGCAGACCTAAGAAACACCTACAGACTGGACAGCAGCATCATATTAGGGCTGATTCCTAACTTTGACAATCATGGACAATGAATGCACAAAATGCTCTGAGGAAACACATTTAAGTACTAGTGGCACAGAGA
The DNA here is from genome assembly GCA_021653895.1 of Mastomys natalensis. NCBI lineage: Eukaryota > Metazoa > Chordata > Mammalia > Rodentia > Muridae > Mastomys > Mastomys natalensis. The sequence continues at coordinate 1,620,495 of JAJTUV010000973.1, read as the reverse complement.
CATTAGGTATAGAGATATTACATTTGCAAAGACAGGGAGGAGAGGAAAGGAGGTGAGAGAACAGAGAAAGGAAGTGCCAGACTCACAGGTGAGGATTTAACCTATAAGAGGGGCACCAGCTTTCCTCTATTCCCCTTGACACTATTCTGCAAGCCAGAAGCCATGTCAAGAGTTCAGTCACACAACAATGCATCAAAATGTCATTATCCTTCAAAAGTGTCCTCACAGATGACAAACATCAGGCAAAACATCTCCTTGTGTGATTTACCTTCTGTTCTCAATCATATTAACTATTTCAGCATAAGGATAAAATTATTATAATCAGGAATGAAAATTCCATAAATATTATTCTTGAAGCTTATTGTTTTAAACTAGCTAGTTTATTTGTTTATTAAAACAAAACAGGACGCCACTCTGTCCCACACTGGCCTGGAAGTTATATACCTCTGGCCGGCTGGAAACTCCCATCAACCTTCGTCTTCAGCCTCCTGTGCTGGGGTAACAGGTGTGAGCCATACGATACTGCTCTGCTCTAGTGTACAGAGAACGCCATTTCATCTTTCTCTTACACAAATGAACTGTCCAGCCCAGAACTGGACCACACTATCTGCCTCAGCAGACACACGCTGATAAGAAAGGACTTCACCTCACTGCTTAGCACAGAAGTCTTCATCAGTGGTCGAATGCAGTGTGTCTTTATAGTCTTGCTCTTAATTAATCATCAAAGAAAAGTGAGCTTTTCCTATTTTAAAATTCTATTTTCAATACTTATTCACTACTTTCAAATTTTAGTAAATGCAAACCATCAAGCTGATATGGACTACACCTGCCTGACACTCTTGAAGCAGGCTGCCAAAAAATGAATTATTATGCACATTTCAGTCAGTATTCCGAGTCTGTCAGCACAGTGTCATTTCCTTTTGTGCCCATACATCAACGCTACACAGTGTGTCAACACTTAGATGAAACAATAAATGCAAACACAATTCAACCTGTACACACCAGGAGAAACGTAGGCTTTGGTTAGGTGCCAAGGAGCTGTAATTTACAGTCCTTTCAAGAGACTTACATGTCTGGGAGAGGAAGAATCAGGCTGAACACTCTAGAAATGAACAGAAAGATGCATTATTTTACTCAAGTATCCAGGAATTTCACAAGCAATTTTTTTCTTAAAAAAAACAAACAAAAAGCTTATTTTCATTCTTCAGTATACAAAATAATGGGTGTCCCCGTCAGCTCTTCATTTCATTAAAACGCAGTATCAGTGGGCTCCATCCTGCCGCTCACCCTCTCCCGGCTCATGGCTCATGCGACCCTTCTCCCTTCTCGGAGCTTACATGCTGTCCTTCCTGCTTACATGTCTAGTAAGTATACAACTCCACATGAGTGTCTTGGGTACCTAACTATAAATGTGTATGTATCCAATTATATGTGTGCGTCCAACTACATGTCTGTATCTATAATGTGTTATCCAACTATATATGTATGTATATACAAATATGTTTATGCATACAAACCGGTAATATTTATCTGAGTTTGGTTTATTTTATTTAACATGATGATCTCCAGTTCCATCTATTTTTTTTGAAAAACGACATTTCCTTCCTGCCTTCTTTCTTTTTTTTGAGACAAGGTCTCTTCTATATACCCCTGGCTGTCCTAGAATTTACTAAGTAAATCAGGCTGGCCTCAAACTAAAAAAGATCTGCCACCATCAACACATTCCTCATGGAGGAGTAAAATGTGTGTGCGCATGCATCTATCTCAGTTTTAATTTTTTACTTTTGAGATTATACATTTCCCTCTTCCCTTCCGTCCCTCCAATTCCTACACCCTTCCTTGCTCTCTTTCATAGTCATGGCCTTTACATTTTTTCTGTTACATGCACATGTGTATGTGTATACATATATATTCCTAAATAGAACCTCCTCTGTCTGTGTGATCTACATGTATGTTTGATTCAGGGCAGACCATTTGCTACTGAATCACCAATTAGGGACTCTTCCCTGGGGAAGACTATTTCTCCCACTCTCAGCATTCCTTAGTTGCCTATAGTTTTTTTGTCACAGTCAACTTTTAAAATGCTCTTTAAGTGATTTTAGTAAATGTCTCCCAAACAAGAAACTGGGAACATTAATTCCAAACACAAAGCACCAGTCCAGGAATTGTCTCATCAAAATAGTAAACACAGTGCACACCACCCCTCATTTTTACTTATTTTGGACAGTTAATAACTTGCAACTACACAGCTTAATGCTTTGAGATGGTGTTCAGTAGACAGTTCTGTCTTTCTGTCTGGCTCTTTACTACATGTAAGCCATATGTAGGATATGGTTGCCACCAGTCTACTCAGGACATATACGTAGAAACTTGGGTGAACATGTAAGTCCTAGTTCCAGCTTACTAAAGAGTAGTAACTGAATTTATTATCTGCATGTGCACACCAAAATAATCACGGGGACCACTATGAAAGCCTGAGAAGATGTCCTAATGTCATTATACAGCTCCTTCTCAAATCAGACCTTCCCCCAATCCTAGCCCCTTCCCTGTGGCACATGACACACGTCTCCCAGGCAGTCCCTCACCACCTGCAATCTCACCCAGCACCAAGCAGGTCTGCCACCTGGCACCGGCTCTTGGCTGCACGTGAGCCTGGGTGATTTTTCAGTTCTGTCAATCTCAGTTCCTTCTGAAGCTCTAACTCCTGCCTTCCTTTGACATTACTATTTTTCTAGCCAGCTACTTAAAAAGAAAATCCTGGCAGCCTTTCCCCTTGGTTAACCACACTAACCTGAAAGCAGTGGACAAAATTAATACAGCAAGGGACTCTAGAGCCAGAAATGAATTTTTCCAGGTTAAGATGACAAAGGGATAAAGTAGCTGAAGAAAAGTCAACACTTAAGAGGCAGCAATTTTAATATATCCACCGCTTTTCAGTAGAGACTTGACGATTGTTACTGAGGGAGGAAGAACTTAAAATGTTTCTCACTACAAAGAGACCATGTCTGTCAGTATCTAACAAGACTAAAGCCTGCAACAGATGTGAAGCCTTCACATCTAAATCAGGACATAACTCAAATAATGGAGTGTCGACTCCAGCAATAAAAGCTGCTTCCCTGGCAATAATACAAACCAAGAGGAGGGCAGACAAGGCCCAAGGGACTTCTCACGAAGTCAGCAACACTTGAGTAAAGCAGCAACAACGAATGAGCCAATTGAGAAGCAAGAGCCACCAGGACTGTGCAGTCATAGCACAGTACTGAGGACATGGATATGGAGGACAGAATTAACAGATGTTAAATGATGACAGAGAATGGGCTGGCAATTCAGAAACAGCAATAACCTACATGGTTCTCTTCAGATGTTAGCTATAATAATATGGAAAAATCAAACCAGCCGAGAGCGTCAACAGAACTGAAGCATCAGCCTGCAGCCTGCAGCTTGGAGAGGGTTCTGCACAGCAGCATGTCTAAGGGAAATAACCTAGGCAGAGTCAAGCATGCTGACTAAAAGGAAGGGAACACTCTATTAACAGCCTACACAGGTTTTAGGCAGTTCAGTCAGACATTAGGTGACATGGTGGATTCTCCCATTTTCTTAAGTGCTTACAACTGACAATGCAGGTACTGCTGAGCCACTATTCAGTCAGTACCAAAGGGACATCAATATTCTCTTTCTGAATAAAAACTATCTCTACTTTTTGACAATATGTTATCCACCAGTGAAAATTTTAATAAATCTCATCCACAGAAAAGAAGGCTCAAATGTGGGAAACGACAGCTTAATGCTGGTACATTGAACCAAAATAAATCTCAAGAATGCAAATTCTTGTTTTTTTAAAAGATCGATCGATCTATCTATCCTCATCCATCATCCATCCATCCACCACCACCCATCCATCCATCCATCTCATATATATGAGTACACTGTCACTGTCTTCATACACACCAGAAGAGGGCATCAGTTCTTATTACAGATGGTTGTGAGCCACCATGTGGTTGCTGGGAATTGAACTCAGGACCTCTAGAAGAGGAGTCAGTGCTCTTAACTGCTGAACCATCTCTCCAGCTCCACAAATTTTTATTTTAACAAGTCTCTTTTAATTTAAATAATTAGTTTTAAGTAAATTCAATTTACATACAATTACTTTTTAAAGTTTATATCCTGCTTTGGACTCCACATAATCTAATGTGAACCTCCATGGAAAATAAACCTAAAAGTTATTATCTTGTGGCAAGTTGGTGAATGGTCTTAAACACAGCATGAAAGGCAGAGACACTGGTACCTTGAGCAGTGAGTACTGGCAGCTAGCTATCACCAGGCAGAACTGGAATACCCAGATGTCTCTGAAGAAGCCTTGGATAAGAAGGATAGATCCCAAAAAAGCCACAAGAATAGCCAGGACAACAGCTAATATATTCTCCAGGATCTCACGGTTTCTGTAGATGGAAAATTAACAAGCAGGTCTATCATGAGTACAAGAAATTCATCACACTAAAAAAAAAGAAGGCATCTCTATGAGGCCTGCTAGGGTGCAGTTTGGATGTCCGGTTTGAATAACATTTCAGATTATACAGGAAACCCCCCCCTACCATCTGTGGACATGATACAGGACTATGACGCTACAAAAATTTTTATTTAATACTACATGGATAGTCATTAGCCACCCCTCATTCATAAAAATTTCTGTAGTATTTAATAGTTTCAGGTCTTCATTTGCTCTCAGATGACAGATGCGTGGCCAGCCCTGACTCTTGCCCACCAGCACGCTGCTGCTCACTACCTCCCTGTAAGCTGAACACATGCTCGCCTGCAACATGCACTACGTTGATGAATCCGATTATTAATCAGCTTTTTACTCATCCTGTTTTTTGTGCCAAAGCTAGTAAGTTTTCTTTCTTTTTTTTTTTTTTTTTTTTTTGCAAGTTTTCTATAACCTTAGAAATCTTTTATTTCCCATATTTTGCTGTTTTACGTTCCATATTTATGCTTACGACTGACTGTGATTTAGTTTTTGTGATATGGTCCAAGGTAGGGATTCAAATTTTACTTTTTGCACACAGAAATCTGCTACTTTAGGGCCAAGTTTCCACTTCAGTGACTTGCATAGTATTTAAATAATACCTGGGCCTGGAGCATTCGTTTAGAAAAGTTCCTAATGGTAACTGACATTTATTTAGGTGGATCTATGATAATTATGTCTTTTAAGGCAGTTGTCCTTTTTTTTTGTTTGTTTGTTTGTTTGTTTTTTAAGACAGGGTTTCTCTGTGTAGCCCTGGCTGTCCTGGAACTCACTCTGTAGACCAGGCTGCCTCAAACTCAGAAATCCACCTCCTCTGCCTCCCAAGTGCTGGGATTAAAGGCGTGCGCCACCACCGCCTGGCTTTGGGCCTTGCTTTTATGAGTTGTTTAGTAGTTCTGAAGTAGTGTACAGGAGGCTGATGCTGCCACACTTTTAAAGCAAGGTCTTCCTAAGCAGACAGCTGTTGAGATACATGAGCTCATCATGGTCTGCGGAGCATAGGAAAGCCCTCTACACATTCCACCGCTCTTCCAACAGCTTCCTTCTATGCTATTCCGTATTATGGCCTTCAGGACCCTTAGTTTCACCGCTTTATCCCGAGATGTATGCTGAATTCTATGTTCTCCCTCCCTGTGCCATAAACTAGGAACTGAAACACACAGAGTTGTGTTGACTTAGAGTGTGCACCATCAGCCCTCAGGCCCACTGTCTTCTACTGACTCATCTCCAAGGTTTTGTCTGCCTCTGTTTGCTTATAGTGAAGGTAAATCCAGTATCATTTCTGCTTGCTGAGCGGAAGCAACTACTGTTCAGCAAGTCTGTAATAACCAAATATGCCTGCTACTGAGACACTAATGGTAAAGGCCAGGGTAACAGGCTTCCTCTTCCAATCGTTATATCTGGGCTCATAGTATCTATAATCTTAAGATCATAAAATACTCCATAAACTCCTCTAAGAATCAACTCACATTAATAATAAAAACATATCCTTATGGAAAAGAGCGTTCAATAGGCTTAAGAGAATTAATGTTCAAAAGCCTTTTTTACTGTAAAGTCTGATCTCAAGAGGATGAAAATAGAAAGCATTTTCCAACATGATTCTCAGGTGAAAACATGAATAGCTAGTTAGGAAGAATTCAGGTTAAGAATCTTATCTCCACATCTTTAAAACCATGCTCCGGTCTTACCTATCAAACAGCGCCAACAGAGTGAGTCTGTCAAAGTTAATGCCAATCCACAGCTGGGGTAGGATCCAAAAGCGGTAATAGTGCTTAACCTTTTGGGCAGCTTCTTCAGTGGGCCATAAGTGGCTGCCAAGTCAGGGATTAGGTCAATGTCCTGCTGCTCCAACAGATCTGTGTCAATGGTCAACAGTCTATTCAACCGAATCTGTGGGAGAGAAAGCTAAAAATATGCTGGAACTGAAAGGGTTAAATACTCTTGATCAAATTAGGACTCAGAGTTTCTAGCTTGTAAATTACTTAAGCCTCTAATTCTGTTTTTCACAAGGAGTTCATTCCTGGTGAAAACTCCATGATGCCTGGAATCTACAGAAGGTGGCAACAGGAAGCAGACCAAAACAAAACAAATTTGATCAACAGACCTTTAGGAAAGGTGTTAAAAGACGTTAATACATCTGGTGAGGCCAGCAAATGCCCTTGCTGTGGGTCACTGGGGGCCTCCCTCTTCTGTCATATTTAAGTCCCTTTGTCATGAAGGTATGAACCTTACTGCCAATATAAACCTGAGTCCTTAGCTCTCACTTCCCCTACCAGTCGACAGTCGCATGGTGGGCATTTCTGTTTTTATGGCCTTCTTTGTGCCAGCAGGCTCCTCACCTGAAGCTACACAGCAGAGTACAAACTATTTCTTCACTTTAATTCTTCTATTCACCAGTTCTCCTTTTTCCCTTCCTTCTGTCAAATGTACTGGCCTTGTCACAGCATAGGACAGCACACAGTACTCTGCAGCCTCAGGGATCCTCTGCCATCATCTTTCCACTCCTGCATCTAGCAGGCAAGGTCTTTACTATTCAAAACCACACGGAACAGTCAAGAAAAATCACTGGTCTTGATGTTTAAATATTGATTGATACTTCTCTAAACATTTTCTTATCAACTATCCTAGGTTTCACAATTCTAGAACTATAGATCTTTTTGGCAAGGTAATCTTCATTGTAGGGGCCGTGCCAAACTACAGAATGTCTCTCAGCATCCCTCATCCCTATCTCCTGTTTACAGTGGCATTCCTCCGGTTGTGTCAAGACATGTTTCCAGTTACAGCCAAATATCCAGTGGCTGGAAACCACTGCTCTATGCCTCTTCACAGCCCAGTCTTAAAAAGCCTGCTTACAACTCATCTTCAAGAATCCACTAGACAGAAACACCTCAGACTAAAATCCATCCATGTCACCAACAAGGATTCATCCATTTTATGCTTCCCAACTTGTATCATATGCATCATCATAGCAAAAGCAGGGTTTTCAGATCCCATTTTGTCTCATACAACACAGTCTCACAAAGCTGTTGTTACTCAGCTGTCTCTCAACACAGACAGTAGTCAATAAGAGAGAGTCAACAGTCAACAGTCAACAGATCGTTTAAAACAACATCAAATCCTCTTATTCAACGTGAGCTTGCCGCCAAGCCTGAAGATCTCCAGGACCAACTCCCCGAGCTGTCTGACCTCCACATGTGCACACGCTCTCATGCACACATAGTCCACACACAAAATACACAAGTATAAAAACAGAGAAACAGACAAAACCAGAAGAAAAAGTATGGTACAACCACATCAGACAATGGTAAGTGGTCCTTTTCAGGCCCGCAGAATAGAAAGCAGTGTGACGTCTGACTCACCCATACCACAAGCAGGGCTAACTGAAGTCTCTGAGGGTGCAAGATCCATGGGGTCAAAACAAAGGGGATTTTGTCACAGTTTCCAACAAAAACAATACTTTGTGATTCATTAATTTGAGTGATTTTTATGGGCAGCTATATAAATGGAACTTTTAAGATTGATTCTAAGAAATGCATCACATTATAAAGTTAAAGCTTACCATATCATGTGGATAAAATCGAACTGAGGTAGAACTTGATACATGAGAATCTGTGTCACTAAAATAAAATGAAAAAGACTTTAGGGAGTAAACAGCTTGTCATAGCTTGTCAAACAGTGTTTTGTCTGGTTGGTTTTTAAATTCAGTTAACAACTGACAGTATTTATACTAACTTCACTCTTCCAGGTAAATACCAAAGACCAAGTCTTCATTGTCCTAAGCTGTGACCCAGAGCACCTAAGTTCAGCCTGCCTCTCCAGCTGACGGAACAGTACGGACAAAATACAATAAACTTAATCTGTGATACAAAACAGACTGACATGTGCCAATACAGTCATTTGGATTTCACACTTGGGCTCTACCACACTCACAGTGCAAGGGACTACTCTCCTGTTGAATTCCTTGGTGGTAACCCCCAACCACACTTTTTCATTATCATAGAATCAGCTAATCTTCCACTTAGTACTTTCTGCCAGGGTGGATTCTGAGATACAACTAGATCAGCAGTTAACCTGAGTGACGGTAAATTCCACTGGTTTAAAAGACACTAGAAAAATATGTAAAGCGCCAAAGTTACATTAACAGATACAGAGAGCCTATTGGAAGTCCTAAACTAAGAATCAAATGGTCATTGTGACAAACTGAACTAATAATCACGGATTTCAAAGCAACGATGGGAACTGAATTAATAAGGCTATTTTTTTAGGAAAAAAAATCAATGTGCTTTATACTATAAAAGAGTATGTGATTTAAATATCTAATTTATTTGCTTTCTCCTAAAATTTTTATTACCTTACTAATTCCTTCCCCACCACAAAACAGAAAAAAAAATCAAAATAACAAAAAATACCCTTAATTTTGTAGAAATGAATGCATTATGGTAAGTATTAAACTTGATATAAGAATTTCCAAAATAACTTGTAACTTACATGGCAGTTTACAGTTAATAAAAATTCACATTATGTCTGAAAGTGAGTGAGAGTGGACAGTATGTGCTCTTACAACAAGACAACTCATCTGAACAGGTACGTGTAGGCATTCCATGACATACACAATCTTCTAAAGCATCATGGTATGCAATAGCAATGTGGATAGTGTTTTTATCCATTAGAAAAAAATAAGTTTAAAAACAAGCTTCTACATCTCAAAAGTTAAACCTTAAATGTGAGTCACACAGTCAGTTGGTCTGATGCCTCCACACCTACCAGATATTGGACGCTCTTCTTGCTGCTGGTTCGAAATTCACAAGTGACATGTCACAGCCACCCGTCTCATAGAGTGTAGACGAGAACTTACCTAGTAAATGAACAAGTTTTGAAAGCAGTCATTAGGATAGTCAGTTCTCCTTTATGGTATACTAAATTTCCTAATGTTTTACATTACAAAACTCCTACAACCCATCTTAAAACCACAATCTCCATGCACTTGAGAACGACCCGGGGTAAAATGGCAGCATATGTGATCAGTATTAAAAGGAGGAGGTTTGAGCCAGCTCCCTTTTTCTCCTCAACTTAGACAATCCTATGGATGAATGACTTGAGGTTCCAAAGCTACCTTGACATGAGTGGTCCTATGCAAAACTGCTTAAAGTTTGAGACAATTCAAACTTCACAACAACAAAATGGTTATTTTTATTTTGTTCAAAGAAATGAAAAGTCAAAATGGCTTAAAGGAAGCTAATATTGGTGCTAATTAAACCACTTAGTAACATCACTAGTTACACAATGTTTCCATGGGAGTTGTATAAACATTTGGGAGTGCCAACCAAATAACTCTATAAAATCTAGAGAGATTAAAAATCAAACTAACTAAAAATCTAAGAATTAAAACCTAGCTCTTGGAGGCTGTGCAATCCTGTGCCCCTTCCTAGGAAGATCCTGCTGCAATGCCGTTACCCATGACAACAGCACAGCACTGCCTATGCTGCAATGCCCTCCTCCCACCTGACTACGATGGCACTGTCTAGAACAGCACCTCTCTAAATGTGAAAAGAAAAAGAAAAAGAAATAAAATGAATCGAACAAGAAATAATAGTACAAAAGCCCAGTTGTCTTAAAACAAACTCCAATGTATGGACAAGTTCCTACTAATGGGATTTAAAGCCCAGCCCCACTTGAAATGCCTTCTTGAGGATGGACGGAGGCTATGATGGGAACTATGATGGGAAGGGCACATAAATAAATCAGTGTACATTTTAAAGAAGCCAACAAGCTAAGGTCTATAATTTGGCAACTACGTGGTCTTGTCAAGGATTTGAGGATTTACAAGGGTTTGTTTTAGAAGCCAGGATAACTGAGATTCTACAGTCTCTTACCTAGGCTGGCCTTGTACTCCCTATCAGGTCAAGGATGACCTAAAATTTCTGATTTTCTCTTTTCTATATCCACAGGCGTGTGCCTCTATACACAGTTTACTGAGTGCTGGGGCTGCAACCCAGGGCTTTGTGCACTCTAGACAAATGCTGGACTCTGCTACATCCTAGTCCTAAATACGAACAATCTTCAAACAAGTGTTATCCAAAATTGCTTTCACAATTTCATATATACGTGTATTATACACTGAGTTCTGATACTGGCACTCAATATCAAGACTCTAAAAGACTTTTAGAACATTTTAACTGTAATTTAATTTTTAACAGGAATCTACCCAAATAGTAAATAAGACTGCTTTATTATATTCTATTGGTCACAGATAAAATATGTAAAACTTTACCATTGTACTGTCTGTGAGAATGACATACTAAGATAAGCCAGATAAACAGTTCTATGAAATACTCATTTCAACAGGGAAAAAAGGAATTAACTCCCACATGCTCAGGAAAGGGGCAATATAGTAACAGTGGCAAGTTCTAGTGTTTTAAATATTAGAGCAAGCATAAAGAGAGAAAAATACTCAGTTTGTGTGCTACAGTTTTATTTTTAAAGGGTGGAGTATGAAAGATATGGACTGCCCAGGACTGTTTTATCTCCTGCTTCAGTCAGTCCCAAATAGTTACAAAACCGTATTAGTGGCCACAAATGGGACGAGAAAGCCGTCAATATCTTACCTCCTACTGAAAGTTTCCCTGGAATGAGCTGAGTTGCAGAGATTGCTATTGGACAAAAAGCAAATAAACTTTGTGTGTAATGCTCAGCAGGAAAGGAATGTCTACACTGTCCCAAGCCACATTGCACGAATTTCTGATCCTTTGTTAATTTTATACTTAACAGTTCAAATCACTGCAGGATTTTCTGATATCTAAGCTTTACATGGAATTCCAGTTATGTGCTCTGTTCTCCATACATTTACAATCATATCTCTGCATAAGCCGTCACTGAAGATGCTATCTTTGTAACTTTCAAATTCAACAGTGAAGAACATAAACTCATTCTGTATGCTATCCTTTATGTGTAGGTATTTAATTTAAAAAATATGGAAATGGTTTCATTTTAAACATAAAGAATGTAAAATCAACTTTTCTAGAACTTGAAAATTTCAGCATTTTGGTACTTAAATGTGTAACTTTGAATGTCTCTATGTAAACCAATGATGTCAAAAGTAATAACATTTAGTTAGGAATATAAACATATATGAAACAACGGTTAAAGGAAAAGGGGCCAAAGGTCATGCGTTTGATAGGAGGGGGACACATGGGAGGGCTTCAGGGAGGAAATGGGAAGAACAAAGTGATATAACTGAATTTTAATTTAAAATAGAGTAATAAAATGTAGAGATTTAAACAGAAACAAACTATGTCTCAGAAACAAGACCACCAAACAAGCATGTCTCCAGCAGTACTGTGCTTCTGGAGAGGCTGTGTGTCGGCCTCCCCTCCAGAAGTTTAGGACGTGTTCAGGCTCTTAGAGTAACGTGGTACACATCACAGCAAGTCATGGAACCCACATTCATGTGCCTTTCTGGCTGAACTGCACAGCGACACTCCCCTGCACCCTGTCTTTGCCTAGAGCAGGTGACTGCATGCTGCTAGTGATTCACTTTGTTCACAAGATAAACACACTGGGAAAATGTGCTAAAGATATATATCGTAATGTTTCAGTGAAAAATTTATTAACACTTCAATGCACTAATCTGATAATCTAGCAAAGGAAAATCTATTCCCAAATTGAAATAAAACTCTACACTACCAATGTTTATAAACAACTGAAATGTTCAAATCCAAACTCTAAACTCAAAATGTTCTTATGACTCCATTTAATATATAGCATTTAAAAACCCTCAAATTGTACATTCTTTCTTAAGGAATGGATATAAGCCAGGAAGAAAGCAAAACATCCATGCAGTATGCCTTCTCCATTTGAATTCTGACTATAAACAAATCAGGAATCTACTGCCAGTTCATAATTAACCAGTCTGAAAGGGTCAGCCATGCACGAGTCAAGAAGAAAACAAACAACTTATGACCAAACAAACTCTACAACTGGAATTCCTTCTTTGTAAAAATGGTATCTTCCACAAGGCAATTTCTAAGAACAGAAGAGAAGTTAATGCATCTGGCATCTGTCATCAGTGAATATTAACAATTAATACACTGCCAACAAAAACTCAGTCTGTTAATCATATACTATCTTTCCTGAGTAGAAAAGTTTTATAGCAACTTTAGGGCATAATGTGAGCCACAAACAATGGAGACCTAATGTCTAAGGACTAAAGCCAGAAATGGCAGAGCGGATGTTCTAAACAGATTGGCACGACTCTTACAGACATGGGCAGTAAGGGAACTCTGCAGTTTCTTCCATCGGTAGGACGGACACTCACCACAAGGTGCACAGCATGCCGAGCATAGACTCTCACCTTCAAAACCCCTAGGATATCCTTGCTGCTCCGTTTATGCCTGCATGTTCTGGAAGGAGGAGGCTACTAGGACAGATCTCTTTAATCTTCCAGGGACCAACAACAAAAGACCTGTTTTATTTTCCTGGACTCTTCTCTTTAGATTTTAAGCCTACTGTCCTTTTGGGTCCTCCAAGTGTGAACCTGGTGTGGTGCCTTATTGGAGCCTCCTGCTTATGAAGTATTACTCTTAGGGCAGAAAAGGGCTTCAGGAGCTGAGATACAAGGAGGGTAGTTATGTAAGTGGTTTCAGAAGACTTTTGGGAGAGCCACATACTCTCAATGGTAAGTATGCATGCTTCCTTCTGGTCCCTTAAGTATCTGCTTAAGTATCAGCTCTCACTTATTGGATGGCATCTCCTTATTACCATGAATGGTGACTCTTATGTCTCTGAGGTAACCTGAGTTTTCATCCAGACAGAAATGATTCACTGTATTTCAGGATAATGGACCTGTTTCTCCCCACACCAGGAGCCAGCAGACTTTCTCTATGAGGAAGCAGATGATAAACATTTAAGGCTCTGTGGTCCTGATATGCTACTGTCAGAACACGGTCCAAGAATGGAGCTGTTCCAAGAGAGCTCTGTGTACTTGTGAGAAAACTCCAAGAAACCACAAGAGTTTTGTGACCTCAGTTTCTTCAAAGACAAGGGATGTGCTTTCCCAGCCCTCCCAGGTGCAACAGATAGGAGCTTACTGCAGCTTAGTCACTATAACCAGTTACTGTTATTTGTTTATATGCCTCTAAGAAAAAACATGTTTTGCCACGTGTATGGCTTGCCTGCCATATGCGGCTTGTTCTGGTGATCCTATGCTTTATTCATGTGACTGACTACCCTTAACCCTGAGAGTTAATTTAAAAATGGAGGTTTTGTCCGATGCTATGAATAAAGTTGGCTACTGCATGAGACTTTAGTCTGACTCATTTTCTGGCCCTTCTCCCAGGTCACACTGTCAACAGAGCTGTAAACACTCTTATGATGTAATGTTCAGGTCTGTCATTGTAGCATAAAGTCACCACAAAACACATTTTTCCATATTTATTTACAAAACTAAGTGTCAAACTGGACTAAGCCCACAGATTGTAGTCTGCTAACCTGTGTCTACCTAGACCCGCAGTCTCAGGCTTTTAAAACCTTAATTCCTTTTAAAAAGGCTTTATTCTCAATTATGATGTATATGTGTGTGTGCTGAGTGTAGGCTTGAACACCTGAGTGAACTGCTTGTGGAGGTCAGAAGAGGACATCAGATCCCGGGACTGGAGTTATAGACAGCTGTAAGCCACCACATGGGTGCTGTAAACCAAACTGGCATCCTTTGCAAGAACAGTTAAGTGTTCTTAACTGCTGAGTAGTCTTTCCAGGCCACCAGTTTCTAGGATATAATGAAAATTTTCTAAGTTTCATTATTCAGAACCAGCCCATCCTCCACACAACACTGTGACAGGGCTTTAGGAGTGCGACAAAGAGGGCAGATGTGAGAAGCTGATTAAAGGGGCCTGTGGAGGACACTGGATTGCACAGGGACCTACTGCTTGGCAGCAGAGACCTAACTGACACGCTTTACTGAAAGGGCCCGTGCTCGATTCCGCTTGTCTCATTTCCCAGTTAAAGCTCCTCTCTTGCTTGCTTGCCAGGTCAGCTGAACTTTGCAAGGGACACACAAAACCTCAAACTGTTCTTGTGTCATCGCCTACTCATGGATTAGTTCAGAAGGGCAAGTACTGTGGTGGCATTTAGGACACATAGAGTGGTCAAGTAAACTAAAGGGCAAGCTACAGAAGAGGAACAAACACTTGCAGCTTGACAAGTGAGTTACATCTAAAATATCAAGAGACCCTTATCACTAAACACTAAGAGGGCCAACAACCTAGCTGTTTTAAAAAATGAGACAAATACTGAGATATCTGTGGTATATGTATGCTCCCAAACAATCAGGAGATGCCTATTATCCACAGTCACAAGAGAAAGCCACAGTTCAGCCACAGTAAGATGCCATCAGGGTTAAAATTATAAAGGCCAACGACAGCAAACACTGGCAAGCATACAGACCTGATTTGTTGTTAGTGGTGCTGCTGGTGGTGCCTGTGGTGTAGCTACAGGAGGACATCACATGTCCTGCTATTACTCTCAGCCTTACTCCTTTGAGAGAGTCTCTCACTGAACCTGGAACTAGACTAGTAACTAAACCTCCAGTGACCCTCCTGTCTCTGCCTCACCAGTGCTGGGGTTGCATGTGCATGTGGCCCCATTTAGCTTTTTACATGGGCGCTGGGGATCTGAAGTCAGGACCTTGTGCTTACACAGCAAACGCTCTTACCCACCTAGTCATCTCCCTAGCTCTAATTTTAAAATATTAGGGTTGAGATAGGTTCAATGGTAGTAGAGTACTTGCCTGGCATACTCAAATCCCTTAGTTAAATCCTCAACATCACAAAACAGAGAACCAGGTCAAACATTTGTTTATAATACCCATAAACTAGAAATTACCCAAGTGCCCATCAACAGGTCAATAGATAAACCATCCACAATATGCTCCCACAGTACTACAATGAGTAACAAACTAATACAACAAAGTGGACCCCAATAGATGCTTCATGGGGAACTCAGCACAAGAGGCCACACACATGGCCCATTGTATCTGCTTCCAGAAGAGGGATGACTTCAATGACAGAAAGTTCTGTGTTCACACTGGAAATGCATTTGCAACCTCTCAATTATCAACAGTAAAATAAGATGTTTTATAAAGGGGAGGGCGTGCCAAAAGAACACAGAGCAGTAAATCCCCACAGCCAGAAGAGGGAAGGCCTGCACTGGGTCACACATGGCATCTTCTGAAGGGGACAGAAATGCTCTAGTTCTCTCTCACCTGCACACCACCATCTGATAAAACTCACTGAATTGTTCTGAAACTGCTCCTTTCTTAACTAGCTTCTCATTGTCCACAGAGCAGACTTACGGGCAGGGCAGACAGTCTAGTAGATAAAGTACTTGCTTGAATAAGCGTGTGGACCTGAGGTCAGATCCCCAGCACGCATGTAAAACTGGGACATGGTGGCATGTACCTGTGATCTCAGGGAGAAGTGGAGACGGGAGGATGGGGGGGCAAGCAGGGGCTCTCTGGCCAATCAGTCTAACCAAACCATGACCTCCAGGTTCAGTATGAGAGAACCTGCCTCAAAACTACAGTGGAAAGTGACAGAATCCTATGGTGACCTCGAGCCTCTATGTGCATATGCAACTATACACCCACCAATACAGATTTACTGAGTTCTGAATAGTATCAACTTCTTTAAAACATTGTAGTGTATGGACGTTTTGCTCACATGTATGTATGCATGCCTCATGCCCTAGGATGCCAGGAGAGGCATCAGATCCCCTGGAATTGAAATTATAGGTGGTTGAGAGCCACCAGTGGGTGCTGGGAATTGAACCTGAGTCTTCTGGAAGAACAGCCAGTGCTCATAATGGCTAAGCCATCTCACTAGCCTCTACCTTATCAACTCTTATAATTTATGACTTGGTTATGTGAGCTATTAACTGTAAGTGGTTCTCTCATAATGGGCACTTCAAAGGTCTTTTATAATTTTTCAAATTATGAATAGTACTAAGTGACTAAATGCATTAAAATTCATGTATATAAAATCTGAAGATACAAATACATGGACATTTTGGTCTGCGATGTGAACCTGCCCTACAAAAATGACTTCCTGTTTAGTCACCCATTTCTCCAAACTCTGGCATGGATACTACACTGTCAACAGATGAAAGAAATTCTCAAGTTGTTTTTAACTTCCAATTCTAAGAATCACGAGGACCTTCAGATTTGACATTAGTATTGCATTTTAAATTTTATCTTACTTGTGTTTCATGTATGTTTGGTTTGGGGTGACCATAACCCCTACCCTTTCCTATCCTCAGCCTCCTAACCTCCATCCCACTTAGCCACTTTTCTTTTCTAGTAGGTCGGTGGCCTTCTGTCTGCTGGTGCCAGTGTTGTCATCTTGCCGTGCCGAAGGCTGATGCGCGGGCTCCAGGACCCTCCTCTCTATCCTTAGTAACTGCACACCCTAGCCAGGCAGCACTCTCCCGCAGCTCAGTCACACAGCGGCCATGTTCCGGCCACTGGTGGGGAGGCAGAGGAAAGTGAAAGGTCCATTATTTCCAAGCCATCGGTGGAGACATCAAGACTGAAATGTCTTTGACCTGGATTCTCCCATTTTCCCTGTCTTCTGGGAAATTTCACCAACCCCAGGAAGATACAAGTGAAGAAAACACAGGAGCCGGGCTATCTTCAGGAAATGGCTCCCATGCCACCCTTAGAGGAAAAAATATCATCATTTTAGGCACTGATTTTGACGTGTTCGCCCAAGAATGAATTTATATTTTACCTAATAAAAGCACTACTCAACTTTCATCTTAGGTAAGTTTCACATCAGAGAGCAGATTATCTGGTCTTGCATGTTAACGGCTTCTTCACAACATGTTCGTAAGAGACTGCCCTTGGATCGTCTGTAAAATTTCCGGAGCGATTCAGGTACCCCAAACTGTGTAAAATATTATTCTGTAGCTTTTCTATGGTAACAATGGTAACTTCTAAATTCTACTAGGAAATAAAAGGTTAGATGAGTTTCTTGTCCCCAGTCTGCCAGATAAAATATAAACAATGTTGAGCTCTCCTTATAGAGTAATTAAGAGCAGGAGACAAAGCGACAGGGACATTCAGTATCCTTGACTGATGACTCTACTCCAATTCTAATCCTGAAGAACTACCCACTGCTGCACACACAGGCTCATGTAAAGAGACTTCAGCAAAGTGTTTATTACAGAAGGAAGTATGAGGAGACATCTTAATGAGCTTACTGAACAGATTAAATGAACTATAACCTAGTGTTATTTTATTAACCAGTACTAACAATGGTTAGTACTAGCAAACAAAACACACTAATGCTAAGCACTGGCACATTTAATACACACAACCCTTGCACTAAGCCTGGGAAGTGGCATTAGTGTTACCTCCTTTGATCAATGAAGGAACTGATGCTTAGGGAGAGGAAACAACCTGTCCAAGGTCACCAAGGTCACACAGCTGAAAGAGGCAAACTTGGAAGATCAACACCCTGACCTCAACACTCACTCGCAGTGATGTGCACACACCCACACACAGAGCCACACATACACATACTTAACAATGAAATAAATCCTTAAAACGATGTTATTTTCACAATGTATCCAGTGATAATTACATCAACTGAACTGTTGAAGCATTTACTAACCTTGCACAGAATGAATTCTATAAGAAAGGCAATATCCCAAATTTCTCCTAAGTTATATTGCTTATGATTCAGTATCTGAAATTAACAATTAGCATGCTAAGTAAATATTATGACTATATGGATATGTGTATATTTATGTATACATGCATGTCTTTCATAAATATTGTACAAATGTATATATTTTTGCATGTAAAAGTCATATGGGAAAACTTTTTCAATAAAACTAACTAAATCGAAAAAAAGCAAACCTTTGTAAATAGGTCATAATTTTAGGGAACATTTTACCTCTCTCTTTGTTGACACTGTGTGTGTGTGTGTGTGGAGTATGTGTGCGCGCGCGCTTGCGTGCATTTTATGTGAGAAGTCCGATCTCTTGTGGGTGCCAGGATTGCCAGCTGTGACAGGAGGGACCTTTACCAGCTGAGCCATCTCACAAGCCCCACTTGGTTTCCATTCTAGTAATGAATTCTTATTCAGAAAAATTATCAACAGTTTAATTTTATGCTTGGTCTGAACCAGTTTGAAATGAAGCTCTCTACTCTAGCCAATCCACTGTCATAGAGCCAACGGGCAATTCTATGTGACCAGTACATTATGCTTGCAGATTCACAACCCTTCACTGTGGATCTTGGAATCTTGGCTTACATAGTGACTGGAATCATATTATAACATAATGGATTACATCTGCCAACTGAAAACAATAAAGTAGCTAAGGATATACGTGGAGCTCTGCGGTTGTATGTGCAAGCCTTGCCTGGCTTTTTTCTCCGTCACTGAAGCTTTGCACTGCATGCACTAACTGAATCCACGTTCCCAGCCTGTGCACTTGGATTCCTATTCCTGTCTGACCCAGATTTCCTGTGCTCAGATTCACAGTGGTTTAATCTAATAAAGAAAATATTGTTCTTAAGTGAGACTCACTAGACAGCATTTACTCTAAGCAGAATTGAATTCTACTTTATTTTTACTCAAGTATCTTCCTTAAGAGACTTTCTTACCTCTCAAATTACAAACTCAGAAGGAAAAGCTTCTGCACTTAAATTGTTTTGTTCTCTCATTGCATTTAGGTGCTGCCTGCTACACATGGCAATGTTGTAACTATCTCAGATGGTCAGGTTTCTGAAATTCTGAAGTTCATGTTTACCTATGTATTAATATCACTCTATAGTCCCAAGTTTTCAATGAGTAAATAGTGTATCAAGTCTTAGTAAATCTAATTTTGGCTCCTTATTGCTATGTATTCCTCCAACTGACACATAAACTGGACAGTCACCTTTTAAGAGAAATGCCCCCGTAACAGGGATCAGTAAGATCAGAATGAGAATCAAGTGAGTCTCACTTAAGAACAAGATTTTCTTATTAACTTAAACCACTGAGAATCTGAGCACAGGAAACTGGGGTCAGACAGAGAAACAGGAATCCAAGTGCAGGGCTGGGAACGTGGACTCAGTCACAAGAGTTTTACTGCACAAGCTGAGGACTTGGCATTGGATCCTCAGTAAATCCCAGCAAGGGTTACACATACAACCCAGAGCTACAACGGGAGGGAACACACAGGTCCCTACAATTCCCTGGCCACCCAGTATGGATAAACCAGCCAGCAACGGTTCAGTGAGAGACTCTGCCTTGAAAAAATAAGCCACCTAGTATCTTCCTCTGGTTTCTACAGATATGTGCATATGCACATGGTAGGCGAGTACATTAGTGCACATGCATGTACACACGTATACACACATACACATCTGCATAAATAAATAGAAGCTTTGAAGTAGTATAATATGCCAATGCACAAAGCATGTCTTTGGGTAAGTTTGCTACTACTGAGGATTTAAAGTATGCTGCATTTAACTTACATAATTTGTGAGTATATTTATAGATATCTTAACAGATAATGAAATATTTTATAAAGTTATGAGTCACAAGTAGAGCCGTGTTGTCCTGAGAATATTACATTTAGGATTATAATGAATCCTATGACAAGAGATGGACATATTGCAAAATGCAGAATACTTCACAGCAATAAACCTATTAGAGAGCATTCCTGTGCATAACATATTCAAATAATTTTTAAAAATTAAGGTTGTCTCAAAAACCACCTAAAAATTCATGGTATTCCACATGGTATTCCCTGGGAATAATAGAAACATCCAAATTATTATAAAAGAATATTAGTTATAAGGAACAGTTATTAGCACATTAGCTGCCTATTAGTAATAGATACGCTCAAAATAAAAAGTACAATAAAAGTAAAGAGAAATACAAAAAGAAAAAGCAAGTCATCCTCTTAAACTCAGGGCAAACAAACCCAATAAGACAGTGCTCTGATGCATAGCTCCAAAATAAAGCCATCTTAGAAAAGAATTGCAATCACTGTTACCCATTCGCTGCCAATTACAAGTTTCCAACCACTGAGATTACATCAAGCCTGCATACCAAGTTCATCGTGCAAACTGCTACCGCCTACGGCAGATGCATGGTCATGTGAGGCTTCTAAGTGGACACTCCCTTTTCTCACCAGCAAGGAGGCACTAGCACTGAGCACTGCAGCCTGGGATGGGGGGCGGGACTGGACTTTGACCTGGGCTGTGGACTGCTGGCCTTGCTGACCATCTTGAAGGCTAGGAGAGAACATGGATTGGGAAGACATTACAGGGAAGAAAAGAGAAAACAACAGCTAGAGTGAAAGCAATATAGAACACTGATTTCAAAATGACACTTTTTCAAATGACCTAAGAAGAGCCGGGAAGCTGTGTGCAGTTACAGTTTACAGTTGTTCTGGTCCTTACCCATCTGATTAACAGAGGAGAGCAGTAAATACGCAATATAGAGGTTAACTGCCAATCTGCAACCTCCTTCCAGCTCAAACCGACTAGATTCAGAGTGAAGAAGAGACAGCAAGACGCCATGAGGCTGATGCTTGGCTCCAACAGGTAAAATTTACCTTGCAATAACTTTGGCGCTAAGATCTCAGATTCAGATAGACAATAAAACAGTTTCTACACATGCGAAAACCAAAGAATCTCTATCAAACGCAACCAAAATACAATGGTAACAAAAGAATACCACAATCTACTGCAAAAGAACCAAAAAAAACATGACTCAACTGAGTGAAACACGACTTTATAAAGTACTATTTATAATAGCTTCCATATTCTGAAATAAGGCTACATGCGTTACATACAAAACATACATAAAAACTATATTCTCATCACCAACTGTAACATTCTTTTTCAGCCCATATTGTAATCTCATTAACAAGCATCCATTATTTTAGAAAATAATAACAACTGGGAAACAATTTCCCAAAGATAGTCTAATAGTTTTATAAATTTTATAAAATTTAAAAATTAGTATTTTGTTAGTATAAATTTACATTTGTAAAATTAATTTTTCTATATTATTTACTCATTTACTTTTATGATCACTTAAGATACTATGATGTCATTATTAACATTACTAATACAAGATTTACTTTAAGCTGATGAAATTCCTGAAATATTCTAACTCTCATACATCATTCTACACACAATGCCCCAGCAATGTTTCCCTCTGTGAATGTAAGTGTACTCTGAGCAATTCCAAGGCTGTCACTAACAGAACTAGGCACTAGAATAAGAAGAACGCTATCCAGGGTGGCCTCGATTAGCTTACCATTTCTAATGGTATCACTTTCTACTAAGATTCTAACCCTTGAACCCACTGCAATCAAAGTCCTAGTCACTGCTGACTGACAGTGAAGTAAAGGCTAAGTAAGCTGTGGCTATGGCAACAGGATGCCTTAAACTACACCGACACAGCCATCCATCCCTGGAATCTTTAAATTTTACTTCTTTCACTCATGTCAACGTGTATTTCAAGAACAATAACACTATCACAGCTAGTAGCTATCAAAGTGGTCAGCTGCTAATAATGACTGCTTGCCATATAGGAGGGACAGCATGTATTACAGAACATGTATCCCGCCACAAAAGGCCTACATTAGCATGTACTCTGCAGGTCTGACTTAGAGCCCACTGAGAAGTGTACACTCTAAGAAGCGAGCCTGCGAGTTCTGGTTGTTGCTCACACTGGCATTACTTAGCCACTTAGCAGTTTCCTTAGAATATTTTCCCAGCAGCTATTAGTCAAGGGAGGGCCACGAGAGACTGGTAATGCAGCTCAGAGGCAGAGCCTTTGCCTATGTGTGTCAAACCATGGGTTCATCTCCAGCACTACAAATTTAAAGGAAAAATAAAAAGACAATCTTGTTAATTAAACGGGGTTTTTTCTTCCATATATGGCTGATGTGTCCCTCTTCATCAGAAACAATCTAAACTTATCCAAGAGCCTCATCAAAATGAACTCAACCAAAAAATTTATACTCAAAATTTTCTATCAGTTTTTTTTCACTTAAAGTCATAAAAAAGGTCATATTGAAACCAGTCACATTTTAATGTAAACAGATCTGAGAATATCCTAATCGTCAAACTACCAATGCACAATGTCTATCCAAATATACACAATGTTCTCAAAATTTAATCAGTGCATGAAAGTCAACTCCCAAATAAATGAAGGAAATTAGTCAAAATCTATTATTGTAACTATGGAGTTTTAAACACCTAAAGCCAGTTTAGGAGTATAAAGGCTTATACCCCTGTTTCCTGTTTTCAAACCCTCATCAGCAATAGGAAAGGCTGGCTCTTAGCACAAACGCCAAGAATCAGATCCCCAAAGGATGAGACTAACTAGGCTAACAGGCATAAGTATGGTGTGATTATAATTTTTTTTCTTCTTTCTTTTTATTTTACAAAAACATATCTAAGTCTGTTGTTATAGGCTGGCAAGCAAGCATACTGATAAACATTCCCAATTTAAATGACAGACATACAGCTAGCTGGTCTTGGCCATCCCGTCCTCTACACACCAAAGTGGTACCTGGTAATTCGACTTCACACTGTCAGTTACCTCAGTGTCTCTCCAACTAAAATATAAATTCTAAGAGTATTGCACTATGCCAAGAATATATAGGTTCCAGAGGAAAAAAAATCTCCTGAGTATAAAAAAAAAAAAAAAAAATTGATGAATTCATCTGAACTCAAAATGACCACAGGGATTTCTAACAAAGTGTTCTAAAAAATGACTGTAACTTCATTTTATTATAGATCTTTTAATCTCATATTTTAAATGAAGGTAAAGATACATTAAAGCCATTTGCTCATCACCAAAATCAGATGAGTTCCTTCTACTCCAGTCTACCACGGGCTCAAAAATATGACACTTAGAGCAATAAATATCAAACTTTTATATTATAAGGAATTTTTAATATTTGTCTTTATTTTAGCTCTAGTCACTAAGAAGAATTAACTAGGGCCTATAAAAACTACCTACAAAGCTAACTTAATTAAAAACTTTTAAATAATTCTTAAGGAGCTTATGATAATAAGATTCGAATAAGCATGCAAAGTTCTTAAAAGCTGCTCATTTAATCCTGATTCTCATTCATATACATTGTATCACATTCCTTAGGGGTGGTTAAGTCACTCAGCAACACTTTACAATATTATGGTCTCTTTCGGCAGCTTTGCTTTCTTTGATCCTATTTACCTACAGCCAACATCAATCTGAAAACATTGAGAAATTCAGAAATAAACAATCATACTTTTTAATGCCTTAATATGTTTATGATTGCTCTATTTTGTTAGTAGTTATTGTTGTTGATTTCTTGTTGTGCTGAATTTATAAATTACACTGTACCATAAGAATGAATCAAAGAAAGGGAGGGGGAGGGGATGGGGGGATGTACTATACATACGCGGATTCTGTCATAGCCGGAGTTTCAAGATGTTGTGTGGCCTTTGTAGACCACTTCCACCCTCTCCATGGATATGGGGAGCTATTTCAGAAGACTGCACTGGTATTTATAAAGCAATTGTAGTGAAGGCATTGACACACTGTTCTACTCATTTTTGACAAAATGTTTTCCCAAAGCTGAAACAGTCATTCCATTCTCTACTTAGTTAAGGATAACATTATTACTCAGGAGTTCACACTGAAAAGTAATGGCAATTTACTTTACCCGAGAAAATTTCCAACTGCAAAGGTAATTTACTATGTTGGTATTTCGCCTAACTCTTTACAGATACATTTTATTTTTATCTTACCCATAATAAGGTCTATCTATATAGACACATGCAAGTTTTGTACTGGAAACATTCTGGAGTCTCAATAAAACCTGCATATTGAGCACTGGAAGGTGACTTTCAAGCAGCCAAATGTAAGCCCTTAGAAGTCAGTTCTTAACCAATAAAACTCTAGAGAGAGGCAGGAAAATCCTGTGCGACTAGCTGGAGTTGGAAGGGTGACTCTAGCATTCCACCAGGCAGAGAAAGAAACCGACCCTGTCCACATTTGTTGGGCAAGTGAGACTCGGCAGATCTATTCATGGCAAAGAATGAAAAATTGAAAGATTAAACAGGCTAAAAATGTATATAAAAGGGAGACAGAGAGCAGGGAGGCAGAGGAGCTGTCTACAGCAAGCATTATGCAAGGGCAAACGGAGGGCAGAACCAAACCCAAGCGGAAGATGCAGTCAGGCCTGCACATGGGACTGTGCCACATTCACCAGCAGGAAGAACGTCCTGCAGGCAGGGAAGGAGGCAGAGGACACAGGAGTGGAGCGCTCACAGAAGTTTCTACAACAAATGTGTCTTTAAATCACATGTATCCACATTTTTATGTTTTAAATATTGTCTCTATATACATGTTTTATGAAGTTGTATATTATTTAAGAAACTAGAAAATGAAGATGAAATTCCTGGGTATAATGTAAAACTAACAACAAAAGAAACAAAAAGTTTTAAACGTTTAAAACAAACATTTTAATTCAGAGGGGAATATAAAATGAATTTTTAAAAAATAGGGTTTTGCTATTCTGAAAATCAAGTTAGAGAAGGGAAGGGGGAAAGTTTGTGTCTCCGAACGACCAAGTACTCAGGAGAAGCTAGTCTTCCTTACGAGGTTGGCAAGTTCTCATTAGAACGCGGCATGAAAACAACTTGCACACTGTGTGATGTGCATACTGTGTGAGCGCGCACAGGATCACGTGATATTCACGTTTGTCCTTTTGAAGTAAAGCACAAGTCTTTTGAGAAGGTCTTCATATTTCCAAATAAAGACTCTAAATTCTTAAAAATTCAACAGGAGATTATCTCCAAGATCACAAATGGATGTTCTCTAAGTTAAGAATATTGGAAAATAAAAATGTTTTAAGTACACGACAGAGGTTGAGAAATTCAACACATCTCTACATGTAAAACAGGTATATATCTGACCATATTTTAATAATTTATTTATTAGTAAAATTCTGTTTCTGTGTCCTTTACTTGGTTCAAATTTTACAGTGTAAATAAATAAAATGTACTCTTCTAGTGACATGGAATACTCCAACTGACTTTGTATAGTGAGGTCAGATTTCTACTTCTCAATAAGGTCACCACTTGTTCCGTAATTGTTCATATTTAACATTGTAAAGACACTGAATTAATACAATTATTTTAGAGTAGGAAACAAATCTAACTTAACAGGTATGTTTTCACTTCTGTTGTTGCTAATGTGCTTTTGCAACTTAAAAACTGAGCAAAATCAGTCTGACAGCTTTGTTTAAACAGTGCAACATACGGCATGCTAATGCAGGAGGCTCATGGGCACATGCAGAAGAAACCTAAAAGAGCTCAAGACATACAGAAGAAAAAGAAAGAGAAGCAAGTCTCTTCAAACGCTTTCCTGGGTCAGAAAGAACAGGTTAGAAGGTTCACTGCATGCATGCTGAACTTGGTGGAATTGTAAAATACCGTACCTTAGGGGCGATCCGATGAGCAAGGTAGGAGGGGTAGGGTTACTCCCTGCATTGTGCCGGCGCCGTACTGCCTGGCGCCTAAATGTGCTGCGTTCACGGCGAAAGGCCACTGCCTCCTCGCTGGCCTGTGCTGCTGTATCAAGACAGACTTAGGTCAAACAGGAGCCTAGGTCAGAGATGAAAATAGCAGCTGAGCCTGTCTCTTTCTGGACTGCCCACCCTCGCAGGAGAAGAAACACTTGGTCTTCTGTCACACTGGGGAGTATACGCATATTTCTCCAAAGTTAGTGTTTTGGAAATAACATGTTAGATCTATTACCGTACCTCACCAACATCTCTTCATCCTCAACTTCCTACTCTGAGATCGCTGCTTTAGATGTTTTCTAAAAGCCTCATTATTTTTTGGCATATCTCCATTTTCCCTTTAAGTCAGCCTTTTAAAAGTTGCTGGTTCACAACTGGCACAGAGCACTTGTCTCTTGTCTTGTAAGACTAGTAAAAGCAACACACAGATGCCCCTGACTTGGATAGGGCCGGAGTCTCATCAACCATCATTAATTTAAAGCAC
The DNA here is from genome assembly GCA_021653895.1 of Mastomys natalensis. Classification (NCBI taxonomy): domain Eukaryota; kingdom Metazoa; phylum Chordata; class Mammalia; order Rodentia; family Muridae; genus Mastomys; species Mastomys natalensis. The sequence goes on along the minus strand of JAJTUV010000973.1, from coordinate 1,593,907 downwards.
CAAGGGTAAAAAGTACACTTAAGACACAGAGCACTCAGCTCGGCACGGGACACCACTGAGGACTCAAGTCCCCCTCAAGGCTGACTGGGCCCTGTGACCTGTGGCTGCTGTTGTAGCCCAAGGCTGAAACAGTAGTCTACTGCCTGTCACTCACTCAGGAAAAGAGCAAACTCCAAACCTCAGTATGTTTCTACTGAATGTTACCACCTTTGTATCACCATGAAGGTAAAAAGTTGTCCGACAATCTGACTTCAGACTACTCATTATAGATGCCAGAAGTAGTGTAGTGAGCTGCTTCCCCCAGCACCCAAGCTATAGTTCTGTCACTGACTGTAAGCTGGCAGAACCTGTCTGTCAAATATTCACAGTAACATATCTTAGCTGAAAAGTGCTTTATCAAACTTGATGTACAAACTTTCAAGCTGTGGTTCTACTCAACACTAGGAGGCAGCTATGGGAAGTGACTTTCGAATGTGAGCACAGGCCATCTGTGCCTCCCCAATAACCTAGGTATTCTGGGAATCTTTGGATTTTGAGAAAGGACATTTTAATGCTACATATGAGTAAACTACATTAAAAAGTTCACACACAAACACTTTTTCCAGACATAAACAGGACTTTAAATGTGAAAAGGTGGTTGTTTGCATGTGAAAATCAAAATGTCCAATGAAAACCATGAGGCTGATTGAATCTGGTCTGTGCTAATACAGTAGCCACCAACCAGTCAGGAGTGGCTATTTAATTTAATGGAAACTAAAAACTCAGCTATTCATTCCTGAGCCACATCTGAATACTTGGAGTAACATGGTGTGAGTGCCAACCATTACCAGCCAACTCCATCCAACACAGAGCATTCCCACACAACAGACAGCAGACAGAGGATGCAAATCTGCAGAGCACATTCTGACTACCGAAACCCACAACCTCCATGAAATGGAAATGCAGTCTGCATCTATTCTACAGTTAATCTATAACCTAATTTTTTTAACCAACCATTACTTACAACAAACTATTATAATCAATTTTACTGGGCGAATCAACTTCATTACAGACCCTTCAAACATCTTCTGTTCTGTTGCAAGTCAACAGAAAATTAAACCCAGACAAAAGTTATGAGCTAACTCTGGAAAAGCAGCCTGTGACCAGTGACTTCAGGAAACGGAAGAGAAATGGTTTTATTATCTGTTTCTACTGAAGACTTAGTGGCATCACTCTTACAGAAAGGCTAGGACTGGAAGAAGGACAAGGAACAGAACAGAACAAAACAGAACATCATTCAAACAAAAAGATATTGAGTGCCCATTTTAGTAAGTAAGTAAATAAATAAATAAATAAATCTCTTGGCTGTGTTGGAGAGATGGGTCCAGAGCACCTGGGTTTGAGTCCCAGAACCAATACAGCGACTCACAACCATGTCTACAGCTCCAGTTTCAGGGGAACTGATGACTTCATCTGGCCTCTGCAGACACCAGGCACACACACAGCACACATATTCAGGCAAACCTCTTATATACATGAAATAATAATAATCATAATACCCTTTGGCTTCTTAAAAACAGACACCTTTGATTTTATACATTCATATTTTAATCTATAAAAGTTAGATAAATTACTTACTGCCTTTAAATTATGTGTACATGAGTATGTTTGTGTTGGAATGTGCACACTGACCCACAGGGGTCAGAAGGCAGTTTCAGATCCCCTGGAGCTGGAGTACAGAGGTGCTGAGAGACACTCTGGTCCTCTGCACGAGTACTGTGTGCTCCGACTCTCTGAGCCACTGCTCCAACCCTCCCTGAAAACATAACAGGATGAGAGAGATTAGGCATCTACTCAGTGTTACACTCACTACATATACTTTCCTCAGCAGTGGGCTTCACATCCTGTCGTTACAGGGATTTTCAGAATGTTCTCTGTAACAACAGCCAGGATCACACACTCACCTAAAACCAGCATGCTTTAATTTATGGTCATTGTAAATACAACTAAGCTAAGCCGTTTGAGGAAAGTGCGTCCCTTATAGAATACCTGTGTGTAAAACCAAGTCCTAAGTGGGTAGCTGTATGAGAGAGAGAGAGAAAGAGGGGGGGGAGGGAAGAGAGACAGAGAGAGAGAGAGAGAGAGAGAGGAGAGAGAGAGAGAGGGAGAGGGGGGGAGAGAGAGAGAGTTTTCACACCTATGGGTCAAGTGCACTTGACCAAGCATGCATTCCTAGAGGCAAGAGGTTCACAAGGTAAGAGGTCAATGTGCTTCCTCTACCTTGCTTTTTGAGATAAGACCTCTTACTTAGTAGGGAGCTCACCAACTTGGCTAGCCTGGCGGCCAGAAGACCAACCCCACCCCCACCCTGACCCCGACCCAGCTGTCATCACATCCAGGCATATCACCGAACTCGGCTCTTACATGGGCACTGAGGATCTGAACTTAGGTCCTTGTGTTTTCGAAGCAAGACCTTACCTAATTAAGTCACCCCCCAGCCATTGCTGAATCATTCAAGTTTACAAGAGAAAGAATATTTTAAAAATAACATAAGGAAGCCTCTGGGGAATCAAATCCTAGGCCTTCGGGAAAAAGTTTCTTCTTTTTTAAATTAGGACACCAGAGGGGAGGAAAAAAATGTTACAAAATCTTTTGCATTGCATAAAACTAAATATCTTCTAGCAGATAACTAAGTAAGCTGTTCCAATCTTAACTCTATGAAATGTAAACAGTGAAACCTAGCACTCTAGGCAGAGCTAATCTGAATGCATATATGGGTAAAGGAAAAAAAATTCAGAAGCATTCCAGTAATTAAAAAAACTATAAGACATATAAAATCTTTAGGGATATATTTTAATTTATGTATGTTTTATCACAAGTCTTGACTTCCTAATGACTTCCTTATTTGCATTAAAATGTCATTAGAAGAGACATTGATAATCTCAGATAACTCCACTTTTATATTTCAATTTTGTCCCCCATGTAACCTCCTCCCCTTGTTTGTTTGAGATGTATCTTAGGCAGCAGAAGCTGGCCTCGAACTCATATTCCTACTGTCTGCACACACAAAGCACATCGATAACAAGTGTATGCTACCGTGCTTGGGCTATATTTTCATTAAAATGATAGTCTCTTGATGAGGTTTATGCTAAATGCAGTCCATAATAATAAGACATTTGGAGACGTATCCTATTATAATATCTTTTAATAATGGAAATCCATTCCAGGAATGTAAAATCAGACATAAGGATTACTTCTAACTTATCTCAGAGAGTTACAGAAAAATCTACACATTTGATATGGAACTGTTTGGTACAATAACTTGTGTTTATACCAGTGAACTAAAACATTATCATCTGGCTTTATAGATGGCAACAAGAAAAGATCCAAACAGAAGATTCTGAAGGGGTAGAAGGCAAAAGGCATCCAAAAAAGTCTGAAAAGCTGGAAAGTTCTAAGTGAAACTAGGTGAAGAAGTTTTCTACAAACTGCCTTCCTCATGCAGCTCGTGGATTACTCAAAGCACTCAGGCTAGACTGACAGAGGCCAGTGACTGAGTGCTGCGCAGCTCGAGTGAAGCCCCACGACTCAGCTGGCCTCGTGACAGTACCTCAATTGCTACTTAAAAAGTAAAAACACTGAGATGATTAGAAACTACTCAAGGAAACTTCATTCTAGAAAAAAAAGGATATATCTAAGGGAAACACAGAGGCAACAATATGCTACACGGAAATGAAAAACTTAAGAACTATGACTAAAGGACAAAGCAAGTATTTATGTATCTTAAAAAACTAAGACATTTACAAACATTCAAGAATATACTAAGATAGTTTAAGGTCAAACTCTTTTACTTAAGGACAAAATTACCATATAAAAAAATGAGCAATGAAATTATCTTGCAAAAATACTCTAAAAGTAATTCTCAAAGAAAAAACAGAAATTCTAAAACATGAATTCTAAACACAAAACAATATTTTGGTCTAGGCATGGAAACTCACTTTACATATCAGCCAAGAACACTGCAAACCACGGTATTTCCGGAATGGTCCTGCTCTAAGAGAGAAATGAATGCTTACACGCATCATTCGCATGCAGTCCAAAGAACACTTCAACTCTGATGAGACGCAATCCCATTTGTGCCAACACTCTAAGTGGCCACTCTGCTTTCTGATAAGTCAACAAACAGCAAACAACAACTCAGCTATGCTGAGTGACAGTGTTTGCAAATCCTCACTGCTATTTTCCATAACCTCAGCAGCCAAGCAAACATAACTGGATAATGAAATGCTGTCGCGAAACTCGACTGCGGCTGGAGGGGTGGCTCGGCGGCTAAGAGTGCTCGCTGCAGGGACCAGAGCTCAGGTCTGAGAACCCAGCATCAGGGATTATTCTATGTTCATACACACAAAATGCATGACTCAAAAAATTCTTTTAAAATACTTCTCTCAGAGAAACACAGGTTAAGTAACATAGACAACTAAAAGTGGGAAGGATGGCTAGGCAGCTGAGAGCACTGGCTACTCTTGCAGAGAACTGGGGTTCCATTTCTAGCACCCACAAACTGGTTCACAACCTGTAACCCAGTTCTAAGAATCCAACATCCTTGTGACCTCTTTGGGCACTGCATCCACATGGTGTGCACACACAGCAAAACGCCCAGACACATAAAATAATAAAGTAAACAAGTCTACAAAACCAGAAATGCAGAGTACTGCATAAACCATAATAAACAAATGCAAATTGCTCTACTTCAGCTATTCTTTATAATCTGACAACTAATATAGAAAACATACTATAAGCATTGTATTGCATTATGTAGGAGATAAATTTAGGGGACCAAGAGAAGACCATCTTCATTTGAAATAAGACAAGTTAGAAAACAAGACATTTTTTATTATATGTGTATTTTTTATTTTTAAAATATTAGTAATAAACTAGAGATATACCTTATAATTATAAAAATTAAGTACAAAGCAAGATGCCAATAAAAAATATCTTAATATGAACTTAAAATTTTTCACCTAAGCAATTGCAGATGATTATTAATAAGATTTGACTTTGCACAAATAACTTGATTAAGAGTGAGAGGTCTTAGAGCTAACAGGGGAGCAAGCTGGTGATGCAGTGTCATGGCAGAGTGCTTGCCTGGTACGTAAGGCCATAGATGACAGCAAGTAAACCACTGTTATGGTATGACTACATACCATAAGTAGGTTAAATCCAAGCTAAAAAGGTAAAACCTACATCATAGATAAGCTACTAAAAACCTTATTCTGTTAGTATTGAGTGAGAATTGAAGATTTGGATATCATTTGTATTTTCACTACTGTCAAGTTTCACATCTCTAATTCATTTCAGCATGTATCTATATCCTTGTATTTAACTACACGTCACTGAACTAACAGGGCTAAACAGGGTAGGACACATCTCTGTGGCACAGCAGACTGGCCTGCTTCCTAGCAACAGCAGTACTCCTGACATTTACCACACGCTGGGCACTCTCCGTTCACTACAGCACAGGGACTGCTATCACCACATCCTCAAAGGGCAGCGCAGAGGCCTAATGGAGGTAAGTGGACCTCGCAGGGTAGCAACTCCAGTGGAGCCCATAGACTAATAGGCATGTGAGTCCTAGGCTACGACACCTCTACTAGAGGCCATTTGATTATAAAACTTTCAAGGACACTTCCAAAATTATATTCCATTACCTACTAACACCATTCACCATAATAATAGAGTAAATTTTTGAAGAACTCATCAATACCTCCAAAACCACTGGGATTAAAATTTACTCATGGTTTTATGTCCAGGCTAGTGTGTGTGTGTGCGCGCGTGCACATGTGTATGTGATAGTGGCGATGTCTTGTCATGTTTCTGGAGGACAATATACATGACAGAATGGACAACCCAGACACATCACTCTTAAATGCCAGAACTGACTGTAACAATAAATACAATCAATACAGACTGAAATTCTGTCCACTGTAAATCAGTGTTTAAATTCCTTCCTGCTACTTCCAATTTACTTGAAGTTCAACCAAACCACAGCAAACCTTTGTATTTAGGTGCAATGGAAACAACATAAATCTCCAACACATCTAAGTCATTTTGTTTTGTTCTGATTTTCAGTCTAAGCACAATAAAAACAAATAAAAGAAAATCTAGCAGGACCCTCCTTTGAAAAAAAGCATTTTCAACTTTCTACATACTAGTGATTTTCTTCAACTAAGCTGAGATTTTAAAAATTTAGTTCATTGTTTTATTATTAATATTTAATGGATACTTTAAAAACAAAAAAATCTGAACTCCAGAAGCACGAGGACTTAATAGTGTCATAGAACTCTATGAAGAAGCAAATACCAAAAAAAAAAAAAAAGCAGCAGCAAATACCACTTCCCATGTACTTTGTAAAAACCACCAAACGAAACAAAACAAAAGAGGAAAAGGCACATCTGCTGTAAGGATATGACACAATGTGCAGACAGACTCACCATTGCACATTCTACACAGACACAACACTCACATTTTGGCAATAATATTTATTTCAACAATACTTAGAACATAGGCCTAAGCATATTCAGTCTCAAAATGTATTTGCTAACTTATTAAACTATCTTTTAAAACCTAATGGATTCCTTGACACCATAAACAGAAACACATGACATGGTTTCTCTGAGAAGCCTTTATGGTCTTTCAGATCTGTTATAAAATACAGAATGACATCCAGGTCAAAAACTTCTAGAAATGTAATTACTACACAGCTACCAAGTGGTAACAACCATTTCAGATACAATTCATCTCTAACATATAGGTTAGAAGACTACTTTGATAGCTCCTTCAGCACTAAAAATAATTTCTTTACATTCCCATTATAAGTTGATTTTTGTCAGAACCTTACCAAAAACAGAAAGAACGTTTCCACAAAATGACCTCTGAAATAGTCTCGATGAGTCTAGAATTCTTTTGAGGTACGTGTAGACACATTTAAAAATGTCTGTATCAATAGAACATCATCGCAGCAAATGACAATGACCCTTCTATTATTACGGACACATGCGTGCTGACAACAGAGGCCTCATTCTCACTCTAGCAAACAGGCAATGACCTGCCTGGGTAGGAAGAATCAGAAACACAACCTTGAAAAGAGGCCCGATACACACTGGCATGGCATTACATCACCTACCCAACTCTGTGCAATCCCCCCCCCAATCCTGAGATCACTAAATTATTACTTTACCCAGCCGCCATCACCATCACAGGGGATGGATACTATGGCAACTATTAATGGGTTAAAACGCTAATGCAGCCAGATGACATGATGTACTACTTTAACGTCAGCACTTGGGAGGTAGAGGCTGACAGCTCTGTGAACTTGAGGCCAATGTGGTCTAAGGAGTGAGTCCCAGGCCAACCAGGGCTACGCATTTAGATTCTGTCTCAAAAATTAAAAAAACAATCACATGATAAAATGCTAATAAATATAAACTATAAACTTCAACTTAATTTAACTTTAAGACAAGGTGAAATTATAGGAAAATTTTTTTCTTAACTAAAACTTGAACTGAGAAGAAAGCACAGAAATAGAGAAAGAGTTGGCTATCCAAGTACACCAGGACCTACAGGAGTATCTGGGAGAGTCTCGTGTGACTGGGTGAGCATCGGCCTCGGGAAGCTCACAGCACACTCTGGAAGTCATGGCCGTGAGTGGCTTGTCACCCTAATACAGCTGTAATACTGCTGCTGTTGTACAAAGGACGAGCCATAACTGGGTTATTACTAGTATAACTAGCTTAGAAAGGGGAGGCAGTAAAGAATAGGCTGGTGTGTCCCATAGATGGCTGGGCCATTGGAGACTACCGTGTTCACCAAAAGAAGTGTGCTTTCCTAACACAGAGAAACCTACTTTCTGACGTTTATTAGACTATCGGGAGCAACAGCGTCGATCTGCAGTGGTCCCGTAGCCTACTCACCTCCAGTGGCTGCATCTTGCTCTTCCCCTTCAGGAAATGCCACCTGGCTTGGCAAACTATTCCTGGACCGTGTGACTGTCTCTAACTGGGAAGCTCGGCCCAGTAAAGACAGCTCATCCAGCACCTCTCCCTCTTTGGCCTCAAGATCTGACTTTGAAGTGGTTAAGGGCTTTCTACTGTCCGGTGCCAGCAGCCTGTTAGAGTCATTCAAACAGGCCACAGTGCCACTATCCAAGCTCAGCACCCGAGCCCTCGTCTTGGCACTACTTGTGCTGGAAGTCCTCCGAGAGGCCCTCTTTTTGGCGGTTCCCTCAGGGCCTGGATGAGCTCTGTGCGTGTGGTCTGAGTCTGTGCCCCGGTCCTTATGGCCATGTTTGGTCTTGAGGGCACTGTATTTGCCCTCGGGAGACCGGCAGGAATGAGAAGTGGCACTGGAAGAGCTATCGCTGCTGAACTGGTGAGCAGAATGAACACTGGGTGCTCTGCTCAAGTCGCTTTGATCACTGGAGTCCTCGTCATGACAAAATACAGCACTGTGTGGCTTGGTTCCAGAGACTCCTCGAAAGGAAACATAGTCCCTATGGCGACTGGAGTCAAAACTGCTGGCCCGCTTCTTTCCTGTGCGCCTCCTGCCTGGCTTGTGGGCAGAAGTTGTCCGGTGGATTAGGCTGGAGGACTTGGGTCTGACATCGCCTTCCTTCTGCCTCCCACCATCATCTTTACAAACTTTGGAGTCTGTGGAAAGGCTGGGCTTCTCGCTCTGCTCCTCTTTGCTCTCTGCACTTTGCTCAGGCGGCCTGTCCCCAGGAACAGTGAACTCATTCGCATGGGGGTTTTTATTGGCATCTTCTGATGCAGAACTGCTGGGAGCAACCTTGTCAGGCATCTCCTCAGATGCCTGAGCATCTGGGGCCTCGGGAGGCGCAGAAGGTGTGCTTCCCTCTGGGGCAGTCTTGTCACTGCTAGTCCTTTGGTCAGTGGCCCCATGGCTCCTCTCTTCCACTGAGTCAGCACAGCACTCTTTCTTTTGGGTACTCTTGTCTCCCACTTTAGGAGATTCCTCATGCTCAGACAAGATGCTCTCGATGTGAGTGGAGCTGGTCTGCTCACTTTTATAGCTACTGAGGGTACTGTTGGTGTCCCTGTCGGTCCCACTGCAGTAGCTCTCAGTGGACCCGCTGCTCCGTGTGCTCAGGCTCCTGAGACTGTCCACACTCTTTTCGGCACTCAGTGCCCTGCTCTTCCCACACTTTGTGGGTGGTTGAGAGTTACTTTTTCTCCGGTCAGCAGCAGGCTGAGATTGTGCAAGAGAGCAGGACTTCCCCACTAAGGACTCTCTAGTGCTTGAGTGCGGCTTAGAAGAGTCTAACTCAGTAACAGGGTCTAACCCCCGTCTCTGCTGCTGCTGGTAAAGAGGGAGGCCACTCAGTGACGCATCAGGAAAAGCCACAGCAGAGCTGGAAGTCCGAGGCACTCCTCGTGGCCGGTGCTCCTTCCTATAAGAGTGTGAATGTAAAGGTACAAGAGAAGCCACTTCTGTGTCACAGGCACTGCACAGTGACTGATCAACCCGGTGGTGCTGGCTATGACTTGGCAGGCTCACTTTGTCACTGAAGTCCCTTGGTAACTCCGGTCCACAAGAGGACAAGGATGGCTGAATAGAAATGAAGGAGTCATTGGAGACCAGGCGGAAGAGCTTGCGATCAGTCGCCAAATCTGTGTCAAACACAGTTAAAAATGTTAATACAGATACATATCAGCTTCTGTACTGGTTAACAAAGAAAAGAATTCAGAGTATACGGAAGTAACTCAAGCATAAGCAATCCTCAAACAGAGCACTGAACAACCCAAAGAGCTGGTTTCTGTTTCAAAACTGCACAAAGAACCCATTCTAACTGATGGAATGAACTCAACTTTCAAATCATTTGAGTTCTTCAAAAGGCTTCAGAGAAAATTCGTGTGCATGTGTGCGTGTGTGTTCTCTCCTCTTCCTTCCCTCCCTCATTTTTGAACAGGATATTTAGCCTAGGCTAGCCTTGACCTTCACATCCTGCTGCCTCAGCATCCCAAGTCTGCAAGTTCAGGTGTGTGTCACAACAGTTAAGCTCTATTTCTAACTTAGAAACAGGTAACCTTGGGTTACCATTTGGAGCCTTTGTTTCTTCATTTAAAAGATGTGATCAAACTTATTAAGAAGCAAGCAGGAAATACTGAGTATCTCCACATACATAATTATGTGTATATATTTTAAAAACAAAATTAATAGTAACCATCATTATTGTGCCTAAGAAAATACTTTAATTCTTTTGAAACACTAATAAGATTATTTTACAAACAAACAAAGACCTAGAATGGGACCTCCAAAATAGCATAGTGGGCAAAGTGCTTGCTGCAAAAGCCTGGCCACCTGAGTATATGTCAGGAGCATGAAGAGGGAAGGAGAGACTAACACCACACCACTGTCCTCTGGCTTCCACACGCACATCATAGCACATGTATGTCCACATTACACAAACACACACAACCACCACCATGTTGATCAGTCACATAAATTTTAAAAAGTTATGACCTAGAATAGGAAGAAACAAACAACAGAATCAAAGTGCTGATCAATGCTCAAACGACATACAACATAATGATGCGGGGTATCCCACGGGGTTTGTGACAGTCACAAAATGGTAGAAGCTCACAGGTCCCACTTCTGAGGAGACGTGTCATATGGTGATGTGTCTGGGGGAGGAAGAATCAGTTTAGGGGTGCCCTAGGAGAGTGATCCACTGAATAGACCCACACCTGTGATTATACTAGGACAGCACAAACTGAGCAGGGACTTTGTGTACATACGTACACACACAAGCACACACATTTAAATGAAGACTCAAAGCTGGGCTGAAGTAGCAGAAGGAGTAGGAATTATTGTGATCAAAATACATTGTGTAGATATATGAAATTTTCAAAGAATAAAACTATAATAAAAAACCAAAATCATGTGCAGTATGTTCTATGTCCGAGTATGTTAAGTATTGACAAAAATAGTAATAAGTACAAGCTAAAATTCTACATTTTCCTTCATCACTGATGAAGCAATTTTAAGTAAGCCTCTTATGAAAAAAATACATGTTGCTCTATGTTATAATAGCATTCCTTCATCTTCCATTTAAGGTAGGAGCTACCGACTTAAAATATCATATATACTTCCTACATAGAATTATTGATATAAAAAGTCCATCTACCTAAACAAAAGCTGATTTTTAAAACCTCCATTTTAATAAGAAAGGGTGCCTGAACCTGATGTCAGCTTTATAAAAAGAAAAGTATTAGTTTTTCTTTTTCTTTTTTTTTTTTTTTGGTTTTTCGAGACAGGATTTCTCTGTATAGCCCTGGCTGTCCTGGAACTCACTCTGTAGACCAGGCTGGCCTCGAACTCAGAAATCCGCCTGCCTCTGCCTCCCAAGTGCTGGGATTAAAGGTGTGCGCCACCACTGCCAAGGAAAAGTATGAGTTTAGATGTGGTGACACATGTCTGTAATCTAAGCTCTTAGGAAACTGAGGTAGCAAGATCATGAGTTTGAGGCCAGTCAGAGCTATAAATACAAAAAAAAAAAAAAAAGGAGGAGGAGGAAGAGGAAGAGGAGAAGGAAGAGGAGGAGGAGGAAGAGGAAGAGGAGGAGGAAAAGAAAAGAAAAACTATTCTTTAATTATTGGAAGTATGTAGAAAAACTATAACTCAGATTAGGGTTAGATATATACTTGAATCTCAGTGGCAAAAGCAAACACTCTCTCCTAAGATTAAAAAAATTAGAATGAAGTTACCACATACATTTATATACTTAAAAAAAAAAAAATCTAAATCTGAGACCAGGAACTTGGCTTACTGGGAGAAGGCTTGCCTGAATTGGATCCCAGAATCTATGTAAAGGTAAAAGGAGGAGAGAACTGACTCTATAAAAAGTAGTCCTCTGACCTCCAGTGTGCTCTAGGGCATGTATACAGACACACAGATATACACACACACACACACTCACTCGGTAAATCTATTAAGAAATGGGAGTTTTAAGTGCTAATGATCAGGGCTAGAGAGATGGCTCAGCAGTAGAGCACTGGCTGCTCTTTCAGGGACCCGGATTCAACCCCCAGCACCCACATAGAGGTTCCTGACATCTGTAATTCCAGTTCCAGGGGTCTGATGACTTCTTCTGACCAAGCATGCAAGTAATGCACAGACACACATGTAGGAAAACAGCCTGACACATAAAAAGAAACAATTTAATAAATGTTGAATTTTTAAAAATGCTAATATTCAAAATCAACTTTCCTCAAAGACCTGTGGAGCGGGGTGGAGTATGTGCACGTGCACACATGGAGGCAGAGTTGATGCAGGTGTCTCCCTCAGCTGCCCGCCCCCTTACTTTCTGAGATAGGGTCTCTCACTGAACCCGGAGCTCACGGACTTGGTTAGCTTGCTTGACAGCAAGCTCTAGCAGTTGTTTTTTTCTCTGTTTCCCCAAGATCACAGGTATGCAGAGCCACACAAGTGTGCACTGCCACACAGATGTGCACAGCCACACCTGGTATGTTTACACTGGGGACTGAACTCAGGCCCTCTTATTTCCACAGCAAGAACAACTGGCACTTTCAGGCTGAAGCAGCAAAGAGGGATGGTAGCAGGTGCAGGTTTCTTCTTCAGTGACAAGAAGGTCTGACAACAGGACTATAATCTTGTGTGTGTACTAAAAGGCACTGAAGCTAGAAGGGAGAGTTTATATTATGAAAGCTGTAGCATAATGAAAAATAATAGGACACAAAGTTAGAGAATGTTCTCAGTGACAGAAGTATGAATTACTTCACTCCTCACGCCAGGCTCTTTCCTAAGCTAACAGCTAACAACACTTATATGTAAACCAGAAGTGTGTTCTGAGGCTTCTCATTGATAGATTGTCTCTATTAATGATGGAAACATGCTATTATTTCTCTTAAAATCTAGACTTCCTCCCCTATCTTTCATGTCTTCTAGTTAACATCTATCTTAGTTCTCTTGTCCTTTACAAGAATTTACTGAAAGCATAGTTTATAATCAGGAATTTGTTTTTCTCCCCTAATTCTCTTAAATAATTCTTCAGGACTTTTTGTTTGTGTTTGTGGTGTGGCACTGGAGACTAAACCAAGGGCCTTAACACACTTACACAGTGGGCAAGCACTCTCCCATTCAGTCACATTCCCAGTTTAACTGGTCCTGATACTACTCCATTAAATTACTTGTCAAGGTAAGCAGTATCTTCACTGTTGTAAGTAATGCCAACTGCATCCTCAAGTCCTTTGCCTGAGCAGCAGTACTGACAGAGATGAGTCTTCCGCCAGTATGCTGGCATCTAGCAGGCTCAGAGTTCCCCTTGACACAGCAGCTGTTTCTATGCAGTCTAAACCTCAGGGCAGAGCCCTGAGACTTTTCAGTTTCCCACCTATACTTCCTCTTTGTAAATCTCTCTCAGCTTCCTTATACCAGGACAAACACTCAGAAACATCTGGACTGTTGTCCCTGTACAAGCCTGTATGTGTGTGGGGTGAGCCAGAATTCTGATCCTAGACAAGGAAGACATAAGTGGGACAGAGCAAGAACACTGGCAAAATCTCCTCCTTGGAATTCAAGAATCAGGATAAATTTCACAGGCTTAGCTCTACTAAGAACTAGACTCTTAGGACAAAACAATCAAGTTATCAAGCAGGCACCTAAGACCAAGGCAGTCCCAAGTAGTATTCCAAACAGTTGCCACTAGGTGGTGTCAAACCACAGCCAGGACCATGTAAACTCTGTGCCAATTAACTTTGCAAAACTGCCCCATTAGTTTACCAACTTCAGAAGAACCCAACTTCAGTGTGCACTTTTGCACTGTTTGCTTTGCTGGTTTTTGTTAGTGGTGGGATTTTTGATTTTTGTTTGAGAAAAGGTCTGACTCTATAAATGGAGGGTGGTTTGGATCTCACTTTGCCACTTTGCTGCCTTGAATTCGTAACAATCCTGTCTCACCCTCCCAACTTATAGGTATGAGCCTGCATGCATAGCTCTTACCCCACATTTGATCTGCTGGTTGGTTGCCTGGTATTTACACACTGACAACTAATTCCTAAATGTCTAACCTGGACATCTAACCTGACTTCCCTCTTCTCATGGCTACTTTCAGGTCCCAAAGAAACACATACTAAATATGCCCCCAACTGGACATCCCACCACAGTCTCCATTCCCTCCTGCGTTTAATTTAGAAAGGACACCTCATCTTCCCTGCTGGCCCTCCCAAAACAGACCATTAAAATCTTATATAATACTACTAAAATCCACTAACAGCATCATATTAGTATATATACACACACACACACACACACACACACACACAGAGAGAGAGAGAGAGAGAGAGAGAGAGAGAGAGAGAGAGAGAGAGAGAGAGAGAAAACAAACCACGTCTTACTACCCGACTTTTACAATGCCCTCTAAATGACCTCTCAACTTCAGCATCCACCCCTTTGATACAGTCTCAGAGTTGGGGCCATAGGGCAGTTCATCTTCCTAGGAATTAGAACAAGTATCTTTGGAAATGACCTCTGAGATGTTCTACCACCCACAGACACTGGTTTTCAAACCTGACAAGTGTGCTCCTACTTCACACCTCTTGCATCTGCTGCTCCCCCTTGCAGAGAAGGGGCTCTCTTTAGGTCTTTGCTGTATATAAAAAGCCACTCTATTTAAGATTACTATTTCCCCAACCCTGCCACTTCCTATTCTCTATCTCTGTTTACTCTTGTAGCTGATTTACAGTAATACCACTCCATTATGAGACCGTGAAAGCCGTAAGAGGGTACAAATTGTTCACTGATTAATCTACAATATTTAAAACAGTGCCATATACACAATAAGAACAGATAAAAGCCAAGCTAAAAAATTACTTGAGGGACCAGAGAGATGGCTCCTGTATTAACAGTGCTTACTGTTCTTAAGTTCAGTTCTCTCTTTTTCTCTCCTACACTCACAGCCACATCCCCAAACAGTATTTTTTTACACTATTTTAAAGTAGTATAGTAGTTCGAATTTAGCTGTAACTGTGGGTGAGTTTCCTACAACTCCTTTTTAAGTCACAATGGGCTCATCTGTAATGTAACAGCCTGAAAAGATAACTGGGTAAATGCACATGAAGACAACGAACCCCATGGAGGAAACAAGCAAGAACTGTGGGATACAGGCTGGCCATGTTTGTAAAGGACTCATGTCAGTGTAGTACAACCATGTCCACTCACTTACAAGCAGTTTAGGGATCCTTCCCCTCCATAACAACAGTGCTGGACACCAAGGGGACAGATGAGCTGCAGAGCTACCTAGGCCTCTGCAAAAACAAGCGTGTGGATTCCTAAGGTAGACAACAGTCTATGGCAAGTGAATTCCAGACATCCTCTAAGCTACTCTATACCTGGCTACAATGGTAGAGCTGTATGTGTATAAATCTCAACCTGCCAGATTATCATAAAACACAAACAAACAAAACCCTTGCTTAGTGTTTTTTAGATATATAGTAAGATAATGAGATACATGACTCCTAAATGCAAACAGCTCAGCACTATAACCTAGTCGTCAAGACATCACCATGGTACAGATGATAGAAATGAATACTGCAATGTGAAAAGTAACTGTTCACTTTTAATTTAAAACAAAGAAAATAAAACCCATACCACACAGTTTGTTTAGAAGCCTGGGGAAGGGGCATTGTCCTCAAAAGCAATTTAACAATGACAAGATAACTTTCAAGTACCAGCAACAGAATAAAGAGATTATGCCTATAAGAAATGAAGTTTAGGGGCTGGAGAGATGGCTCAGTGGTTAAAAGCACTGACTATTCTTCCAGAGGTCCTGAGTTCAATTCCCAGCAACACATGGTAGCTCACAACCATCTATAATGTGATCTGATGTCCTCTTATGGTGTGTGTGAAGACAGCAACAGTGTACTCAACATGTATGAAATAAATCTTAAAATGAGAAAGAAGAGGAGGAGGAGGAAGAAGAGGAAGAGGAGGAAGAGGAAGAGGAGAAAGAAATAACGAAGTTTGGTGTGGATGGGATTGGAAGAAAGGCACATGCTTTTAATCCTAGCATTCAGGAGGTGGAGGACTTAGGTGGCTCTCTGGGAGCTTGAGGCAACCTTGGTCTACACAGAAGCTCCAGGCCAGCCAACACTACATATAGAAAGGCTGTCTGTCTCAAAAAGAAGAGGAGGGAAAAAAATGGAATTAGGTGAAACATCAAGTTAACGGGCAACTAAAGAAATAGCAGACACACATCTGCCATCTCACACCCTGGAGCACATGTTCATAAAGTTTCTTTCTCTGTGTACTCTAACTTAACTCAGTATGGTCAAAGTACTTAAAATGCTGCATTGCTACTAGTCTAGTAAATGATTTTATTGTTTGCTAAGTGACCACATCACAGTCAGGCATGGTGGCTGATGCCTGTAATCCAACACTTAGGAGCAGAGGCAGGAGGATCACCGAAGATTTTGAGGCCAGCCTGAGCTATACAGTGAGTTACAGATCTGCCAGAGCTATAGAGCAACAGGTTGTATAGAAAACTACTAAACAAACACTTCTATTAAATGTGAGTAAAGTACTCCTCAAATGGCCACACAGTACCAGGTAGACGACACTGTAATGCACTGCTTACCTTGGTCTTCACTTCCTTCTTTACAAAGACTAGAACTCTGGCCCAGACTCAAACTTATGTCATCAGAGGTCTTAGCAGTGTCCGTGTCTCCTACAATGTAGACAAACACATGAGGGCATGACACTGAAGCAAAGGCACAGCAAAGAAGGGACAGAGAGTTTGGGAGGTTTGTCACCAAAGGCAGGTCGGCACACCAGCAACTACTCACTATGTGCCGATTGCACTAAACTTACTAAGCAGTACGGACCATGGGAGAACATAACAACGTAACCTAACAACACAACACATAACACAGAATACAAGTAATATGGCAGAGTTTGTGTTAGCTTTTTCAAAAAACAGATTCTAAAAAGAAATGCCAATTATTTAATAACGAAACTGAAACAAGGGAAATGTCCTTCCCCAGGAAGGCTAGAAACTCAGCACTGTACAGCAAAACTATACATTTATTTTAGGTAAATATACAGAAAGAGAAAAAATTCTCTTTTAATGCTTCAATGATGATTACATTTAAAACTTCCACAGCAAACTAGTTTTTCATAAGCTGCACCCATACTTAGGAAAACATATCCCCTATGCCAAAAGGTTTATAATAAATCAAAACTTATAAATAATACAAAAGTTCAAATATTTTTGAGATACTTAAATGATGAAAGGATAACAATTTAAATCAGGCAATTTAATAAGATCACGTTATGCCCTGATGTATTTTAAAAGTTCATTATAGCGGCGTGCTGCCTTTAAGAGAGAGGAATGGATACTCAGTGCTCAGTAAGGCTACCTTTAATAGTGGCTGCTGTTCCAAGTCGAGATGATCCAGATCCAATCTGAAAGCAACACAAGAAAAAATGATCAACACATCAGCCATAAGTCACCACTAATTCAAAGCACAAGACTATCAAAACCATCTTCTCTGGCATGCTATCAGTCACTTTCATCAATATTAAAGACACCTGTTGGGCACATTCTATCAGAGGCATGCAGCTGTTTGCTGCAGCACATGCTGATAAGCCCGCTGTATACTAAAGACTGATGGAGCCCGGGGGCCAAACACCTGCCACCTCAAGCAAACTCCACTGAGGAGTTATTATCATATTTTACATTACATCATGGCATGTTTGTGTTATAAACCAAAAGCAAAGCCACATACTGAGACTGTGGGAAATAAACATAAGATTTCTTAGGGCAGAAAACAAAAAAGTCTGAGGGGATAAAAATATACTAAAATGACACAGAGTACAACATCTCATCTTACTATTCTTAGTTCTAAGATATGAAGAACTTTTTTATTGCTGGTTAGAACATTTAAAAATAATCAAAATCAAAAAAAAAAAAAAGAATTCTTAGCACAAACTGTAACTGTAGCTGAGCCTTTGAAGTTTATATTCAAGATGGCCTAATATTTCCCTAAAAGTTACACACATCATTTACACAACCATATAAATAAATACCACAAATTCCACAAATACAATAAGAAAACAAAATACAAATTATTCTGCCTACTAAACCGGCAAGCTGCAGAAACTCTTCCAATTAGTCTCCTTCAATGGACTCAAAGAAGACACCTTCTCGCATTCAGCATTGCAACTACAGTACTTATTTTACTCAAACCCCCTTCATAAAGTCACTTGGCTACAGTATACAAGAGACAAGCTCAGAAGATGGGTAAATGGACCACTCATGGAGCAGGAGAGGCTAAGTTAACCTGGAAGGCCATTAACTGCTTTCACAAAAGTAAAGACTCGGTGGAGTCTTTAAAAGACACTGGAGATGCTCTGATGCATAAGAACTTGTCAATGAAAAAAGAAAACAAAAAGATGCACAGGTGAAACTATAAACTCGATGTTACCAATGAAAACTAAGCTTTGCAGAGCCAGAGAGAAGCTGTCGGTATGTGCTTGCTTTGCAAGCAGGAGGATCTGCCTTTGGATCTCTAGCACCCAGTCAAACAGTGGTGGCTTCTGCAAGCCCATCCATCACTAGGTGGATGGAAAAGGCAGACCTCTAGAACTCACTGGCCAGCCACTTACGTGCACACACACAACAAATGCATGCACGCACGCACATGCTCACAACACATAAAACGCAGGCACACTAAGCTTTGTAATATTTTAGGGCTGTTGGTTAAGCTTGATTCTCTCAGGATTTCTTAACATCTGCTTTAATACATCATCAGATACTCACTATACTGCCCCTGAAAGGAAACAGTTGCAAGGTGTGGTATTACCAACCCAGAATTCTAGCACATGGGAGGCTGAGGTGGGAAGATTTCAAGTTTGAGACGAGCCTGGATTTACAGTTAGAAACTATTTCCAAAATTAAAAACAAGTAATAACAGTAAAAGAATAAGCCCCTAAGTTTTTAACAGTAAAATTCCATTCTTAAAACACCTACTAAACAAGTAGGCAAGCTACTGGGAAAACTATTATTTGTATACTAGAAATACAAACACATAGTAAATTCTTAGATCAAAGTTTTAAACAAGCAAATAACAAACACCATTTTAATGGATACTCTTCTGGGAATATAAACTCAGAAAACAAACTATTTGAATATGAGTTTTAGTTATTTGCTCACAATCCTCAAATATTTCCCATTTCCCTCTTGGCCAAGCATCCCACTTTGTAAAGATGTGGCTCCATGTCGTCTGAACTATGAGAAGTGGACCCCAGCAGCATCTAGAGGGGGCTACAGGACCTAGTAGTTCTGATGACTGGATTTAAGGGAAATGCCTCTCGAAAGTCCAGACGGAGACTGTTTGTGTGCCTGGAGAAGCCTCCTCCCCAGCCTGCCCACTTCCTAACTCCCTCACAGAGTCACAGTGCAGCTGCTCTGCTCATTCTAGGGCCTCACGGACAAGCCTAGAGGACAGAGACAATGCCAGTCAGCACACAGCTGCCTCCAGACCCACACAGCAAACACCAACCCCACTTCTCTAAATCCCTCTTGGATGAGTATTGTACTGTGTACTGATGAAAGAAGTCTTAACAGATACCACAGATATTGATTCCTAATGCTTTTCTCCATCATGCCCCTCTCCAAAATCAAAGAATCATAACATCTGTATAAACAGATAGTTAATAATATAAATTACAGAAATGTCACTGCAGACAGCTCATGACATTTGTGACACAACCAAGAGGATGCATAGTGACTTCACGATCTTTAAAAGTTTTTTACTATGTATGACATAATGAAAGGTTTAATTTTTTTCTTTAACCCTTATTTGTTAAGTTTTCTAAAATTGAAAAGGAAAAATGGTGGTAACTCTTACACTGAGGAGTGAAGTTTTTCATTTAAATGGTTTATATAAACAGTCCTGTGTTTTTCCTATGGTAAGCCCCATAGCAAAGATCCAGAAAGAACTGGGGATGTCAGGCAAGGCCACATTCTACAATGGATCCCTGCCTTTCTCTCTAGCTGGAATTAATTATTCTTCCTCTGAAGTCAGCCCTTTTTCTAGGCCATTTTGAAGGCAACTATGACTTTGTGAAAAGATTTTGTATTAGTTCCTTGGTAACAGATCACATGACAACGGTTACTCGGGTCACAATCTCTTTGATGGTAAGAATAAGTCACTATCCTTGACCAAGTCAGGATCTTAGACCAAATATTTACCTCGAATATTTACAAGCACTAAATTATTTCAAAGACAAGAGGCAAACAAAAGGGGGAGTACAGACCAGGGAGGAGTACAGACCAGGGGGAGTGCAGACCAGGGGGAGTGCAGGCCAGGGGGGAGTATAGGCCAGGGGGGTATAAGCCAGGGGGGTGCAGGCCAGGGAGAGTAAGACTGGAGGAGGGATACAGATCAGGGGGGTTGCAGGCCAGAAGGGAGTACAGACAGTGGGGGGTAGGGGGCTACAGGCCAGGGGGGAGTACAGACAGTGGGAGTGCAGGCACACAATGGTGGTGTGTGAGTAGACATGACTAAGGCAGAAGGGAGCAAGGGTGGGAAGGAGCTGAAGGGAAGGCATGGTAACTCCACCTAAGCAGTCACATAAACAATCATGGCAACATGTTCAGGAGCTACACAACAACCAAGAGTGTGTCCATACATGCAGATACAAATGCCTTAGATCATCTTTTTCACTTTAGCTTCTCTAAAAGGTAAAAGTAATACGTCAAAAACGTTACACACTCTAAAGAGTATAAAACACCGAGGACAAAGTATTTTCCTGTTCTAACGTAAGAACTACCACTTCAGAAAAACATAACTCACTATAGTATGTGTTTAGATGCACATGTTTTAATTATATTCTGTAAAACAATGACAATGGTTACTTGGGTCACAATCTCTTTGACAGTAAGACTAGGTCACCATCCTTGACCAAGTCATGATCCTAGACCAAATATTTACAGATATTACAGATCAACCAAAATGACACCTACTAGGGCAGGTATCCAAAAGTGACTGATACCTATGTCCTTTGATTTGTCCTGAAATTAAAATTAATAATAATAATAAACTAAGTATGGCTTTCCAAACACTAGCAGAAATGTAGGATTAACTCCCAGGCTAACCTGCTGTTGCCTGCATTTGTAAGATGGCTGAGGTTAAACAGGACTGTTACAAGAGTCATAGTGATTAAGGACTCAGTTGTTCTATGAAAAGAACAAGAAGATGGGAAGCAGAGCATTAGTGCAAACAAATACTGTGCAACCTGAAACTTTAAGGTACCACTCTCATTAACATGGAAACACAGACTTGTCTGAATAGTTGGTCCTAGATTTTTTTTGTTTGTCTTATTATATCAAATTTCCCCATTCCATGGAGGATGGAAAGAGCTTAACTTTAACACCCACTTTGTTCTATAACACAACAGTTTCACAACAAAAACTGTTTCTAAAAACTTACTTAAACTTGGAGCAAATCTATAAACATGTATTATAAAGCAAGACCCTACTAGAGATTCTGGTTCATAGACTTTGATCTTTTCATAATATTGTTCTTAGTGTTCGGCTGTCAATACCATGATACTATGTGGATACTAAGAGAGACTATAAAGAGAGCCAAGCCGGCTACTGTTAACTGGGGGGCTGAGTTCAATTCTATCTGTAAAATTTTATTAACCATTCACATAAAGGTAATTAGCAACCACAAACTGAAAGTCAGGCATGTACAGGCAACATAGGACAGAATGCAGACAGGAAAGTCTACTCTAGAGGTTTAGCACTCACCACACGTCATACACCAGAGACTAAGCTGCAATGAATGTAAGTGCATTGTCTACAAAAAGGGCCAACACCGTAAGATCTGAAAATACCGAGGATTTGAGGGTGGTTTCAAGAAGAGCTGAAGTAGGGCAAGGCTCAAAACTAGGTCTCTCACGGGACGTAAGAAGTGGAGGAAGAGGAGTGATTTCAACCCACAGGCTATAACGTGACGGGAGGAATACAGATGTGACAGGAGGGATGCGGGAAGGAGGTTTAGGAAGTGAGTTCTCCGCTACACTCTGATGAAAATCAGCTATTTCCTTCAAAATGGAAGGACTGACGAAGTGACCACAAAACCCCACAATTACATAAAGCTCTATGTGACAAGTTTCTTTGAGAGTTTACTTCATTTCGGGGAGCTGCTGAGAAAGCAATTGGGAAAGAACTGCCGAGGACCTGGCCTGGTGCATGTTGAGGACAAATGAGAGGCCAGAGGAGCAGGGGTTAGACAGCTGGTAGGCACAGCCTTGTCGTCTATGCAAATACCTGCAGAGCCACAGTCCAAGAATAAAGGAATTCAACAGAGACACACTATTACTGCTAGTGGTCGGTTTATGCTCCACTTCTAGTGTTACCATTAGTATTTCATCACTGAGATTTGAGATGTTATTTTTATTTTTTAACCATGTAGACATCTTGCTTCCAATCTGGACTAGGGAAGGAGGATGGAGCAGGTGAGCTAAATTCCTAAGGCATTCACAGCTGCTTCATCAAAAGTAGCTGAAGGAGAGCATGTGGTGACCATTCGCAAATATATATTAGCAATGTGAATAATAAGAAATAACAATTAGGGGCTGGAGGGATGGCTCAATAGGGTCTCTGCCTTTCTACAGTTAGGGTAAAAGGGCCAGGGAAAGAACACCCTGACCTGGCTTGACTCCAACCCCAAACTCAGGACCAAGAAAACAGAATCCCAAAAATCCCTGTGCTCACCCCAAGCTCAGGACTTGAAGCCCCACCAATCCTCACCCTGAAAAGTGCCACCCCCATGCCCACCCCACCCCAATAAACCCTATATAAACCCTGCTTTGGTTCAGTTCTCTGCTGTTTCTCACCCAAGCAGTGGTAGACCCCGTCTTGGGTCTTTCCCAACTCCCTCAATAAATATCTTGTGTGAGGTTTGTTACAGAGTGTGGCTTTGTGGTATTCCTCGGCTCCTGACTACCAGGTTACCTCTCGGAGCAGAGCTATAACACTTCTGTAGGGAAGCCTTCCCTTCAAAACTGCAATACTTACACAGAGGACCTGGGTTTGATTCCCAGCACCACACGGTGGCACACAACCGTCTGTAACTCCAGTTTCAGGGGATCTGATGGCCTCTTTCTCATCTCTACAGGCACGAGGCATATACATGGCACACAAATACCCATACAAACCAAATTAAAAATTAAATTAAAAAGAATAATGAATATAGATGTTATACATCAATCAAAAATGTTGTGAGAGAGAGAGAGGGAGGGAGGGAGGGAAAGAAAGGAGAGAGGGGGAGGGAAAGAACCATGACAGATGGCTCTAAGTATGTTTTCTGGCTAGCACTAGCACCAGAAAGGGAAGAGGCACAGCACAGTAGTACACTCCTACCTGGTTGCTTGGGTCTAGACCGGCATAAGAATTTCTTGAACTGCAGCCAACTGGAGGTGTGGCCTCTCGAATGAATTCTGACATCTCAATCCCTCCACCAGGATCACTGTGCAGGAAAATGGGAAAAAGACTGTCACCAACTGTCACCGATGATCTCCTTGTTTAGGTTCTATCTTGTTTTCTATGAAACCAAGAGGTCCTGTTTTTTCTTTTTTGTTGTCTTTGCGACAGTGTCTTTATACAGTTCTATCTATTCTAGAACTTATTATGTAGACCAGCCTGGTCTCAAACTCACAGAGATCTGCCTGTTTCTGCTGAGATAAAAGGTGTGTACCACTGTACCCAACAGAAGTCCTGTTTTTTCAGAGTGAGGACTAGTTTGTAATAAACACAGAATGAGGACTAGTCTGTAATAAACACAGAATGAGGACTAGTCTGTAATAAACAGGGTGAGGACTAGTCTGTAATAAACAGTGAGGACTAGTCTGTAATAAACAGGGTGAGGACTAGTCTGTAAGGCTGGGAGTCTGAACCATCTAATAACCACAGCAGCCTGGAGGTAGAAAACTCCTATTGCAAACTGTCCACATAAAACCTAAGGAGGAGAAGTGAACAGTTGATGGCCCATGCCATAAAACCACCCTTGCATAGAAGCAGTTGCCATTTGTTTCCT
Organism: Mastomys natalensis; assembly: GCA_021653895.1. Classification (NCBI taxonomy): domain Eukaryota; kingdom Metazoa; phylum Chordata; class Mammalia; order Rodentia; family Muridae; genus Mastomys; species Mastomys natalensis. The sequence continues at coordinate 1,569,788 of JAJTUV010000973.1, read as the reverse complement.
GAGAGCAAGTGAAAGAGGCCAACTGAAAATAGTCAGCTATCATGCTAGCTGATGTCGCCAAGAGACCCATCGAACTAACCATATGACACAAAGATAAGCATGCCAGTGAAGACTCATCAGTTGTGGTTTTATAAGTAACGTGAACTTATCTCAATACTAATTGTTGAAAGAACCAGAAACCTGTGCTTTTTGACTTATGTTTGTTGCTGGGAGTAGTGGCACATGCCTTTATTTCAGCAGTTTAGAGGCAGAGGCAGGTGGATCACTGTGAATTAGTGGTCAGTCTGGTCTATATACTGAGTTCCAGAATACCCAGGGCTATGTAGAGACTCTGCCTCAAAAACAAAAAAATTAAATAAATAAATAAATAAAATAAAATAAAAAATAAGTAAAAAAAGAAAAACTAAGTAAAGCCAAAACAAAACGAAAAACAAAGATTTGGGTTTAGTGAGCTAAAAGTCTGACTAAAGATTTAGATTATGTTGACTCCAACACATGGGGCTGTATCTGCCAAAGACCATCAACATAGCCCAGTTCTGACCAATGAGAGTAAGTAAGTCTAGAGAAAGCAAATTAGCCCAGTTCAGACTAGTATGGATCAGGCCAGGAGTTCCATGGTTGAAAAAAATTTTTCTCTGTATCTGTTTATCATTTTTTAACCTTAATTTTATGGGTGTGAATGTTGTACCTGTGTGCATGTCCGTGTGGCATGTGTGTGCCTGTAGTCTGCAGAGACCAGAAGGCATTGTATCACCTGGAACTGGAGTTACAGGTGGTTGTGAGCTGCCACATGGATGTTGGGAACCAAACCCAAATCCTTTGCAAGAGCAGTCAGTGGTCTTAGCTGATGAGCCATCCCTCCGGCACATGTATCTGGTACACTTTTAAGCCTAGAGCTGCTACAGACATTGAGGCCACGATGACAGAGGCCACCATCTGGGTCCAACATGCAGGAATTGGACCAAAGCCCATACACATTTGCAGTAGATGTGCAGCTTGGTGTTCATGTGGGTTCCCTAACACGTGGGACAGGGGATGTCTCGGCCTCTGTTCCCTGCCATTGGATCCCGTTCCCCCTACTTGGACTGCCTGTTTGGGCCTCAGTGGGAAAGGATGTGCCTAGACCTGCTGGGACTGGATGTCCCAAGGTGGGGTGGTACTCAAAGGGAGTTCCCTTTCTCTCAAGACAAGGAGAGGGGGCAATGAGGGCAGGGATTTGTAAGGGTGGCACTTGGAAGAGAGGGAGGAGGGAGGCTGTGACAGGGACATAAAGTGGAAAAAAAATTAAAAAAAAAAACAAACAAACAACTCTCAGCTCCTCCAGCACCATGTATGTCTGTCTGCACGCTGCCATGCTTCCTCCTATGATGATAATGGACTGAATTGCTGAAACTGTAAGCCAGCCTCAATTAAATGTTTCCTTTTATAAAAACTACCATGGTCATGGTGTCTCTTCACAGCAATAAAACCCTAACTAGGATACTTTCTATTACTAAAGGTCTCAGAACCTTAATGTTCCTGGTTAGCTTAATCAAGTTAGGCCACTAAGAAATAACTTTCTAATTTGCTATAGATCTATATAAATACAGCATCCTAGAAACTAGTTACCAAGTTCATGGCCAAGGAAGTATATTAATACCCCACGTAAGAGGGGCTGTGTTTCAGCTCCTCAGCTGTTCAGCATTAACTCATAGCAGCAGCACAGGCTCCATCAGGAAGTGTGTGATGTGCAGCTATCTTCACACTGAGTCTGTATGGGGAGCACACAGCAATGTTATTAGAATGGACCCTGTCAGTTAGACCCACAGACAAAAAGATGCAGGGCAAAGTGATGATAAAGGACAAAACTGTCTGTGCCAGAGGAAGTATGAAAAGCCTCGTCCTGCTTTGTATGTCCCTACATGTATGTGTATATACATTGACTTTATTCATATACCACAGAACATATCTGTTTAATTCAGTATTTCTGTATATTCATAAAGTTATGAAACCATCATCATAGTCAATTCTGGACTATTTTTATCACTTCAAAAACAAACACTCTCCCTGCTGCTCTTGTCCATCTTCCCTACCGTCCTCGTACACTACGGAGCACTGACCTCCTCCCTGTCTCCACAGATGGACCCACCTGGGCGCTTCAGAACACACGTAGCACGGATGGCTTGAAATGGCTTCCTTCCCATAATATAACATAATTCAAGAACCAACCACACTGCAGCATGCAACACCTCATTTATATTTGTGACCAAATAATATTTCACCACATGGAGAGACATTTGTTTAGTCAGTCAGAGGCAAGATGATCTTGTTCGCTTTCATATACCTTCCTTGATTAAAAAAAAAAAAACCCAAGTAGTCATAATCTAAATGACTGTATCCCAGTCTTACAAGTACTTGATTTGTTTGCATTTCTGATGAAAACCTCCTTAAAATCTGTAAGTGCTACTATTCTCGATTTACAAATGAAAAAGTGAAATATTACCAAAGGCAAACTCTAGCAAGAGGTCTCAAAGTAAACAAGCTAAAACTGCTGCCCTAGGGAGCACAGAGTACAAGAGAGTCTCTTCTTTATTGGCCATACACTTGAGGCAGGTATGTTTGAATGCCACGTCTGCAAAACTTCAACTTAAAGCCACGCATGCTCTTTCTAAGAAAACTGCACTGTCTTTCAACAACATACATCCAAGTTCCTTCTGGCCCAATTCCTCACCACTACTTACAGCAGGTTTCTTCATTCTATCCCTGTCTACACTTGGGGCTCTGTAATTCATGACTGCAGGGACTAGCCTGTGCACAATGGCTGGCAGCATATCCTAGTTGTGAAAACGGGAGACTCTCATACAACTGCCAGATGCCCAGGGGCCAGAATCACTCCCAGATGAGGAACAATGATCTAGAACGAACACTGACTGGTCCCTAGTCAATACAGAGGGGTGAGAAAGGACATATTCGAGAAACAAAAATGGACAACACTAGAAAGGAAAAAAGAAAGAAGGAAAGGAAGGAAGGAACACCACCACTGTTATTTTAAAAGTCCTCTAATAAAATGTCTATCAGTCTGCCCTCTCTGCAACTCTAAGTACATTTTAACTCACAAAAAGCTTGCCCTATTAGTGAGACTTGTCAGGTTTGGCAATGGAGAACTCAGCACAACCCCTGTCAAGTACAGCAGTTTACAACTGTTCTGGAAGCACAGTGGTTTACTGCAGTAAGCAATGGACCAAAGTCAGGAAACCTCTACCTTTGTGCCTTAGTTTCCCCATCTGTTTAAAAAACAAAACACAAAATAAAGTACAGAGAAAGGCAGAGAAGCAGAAGCTGTCTAATATGAATTAGAGGAGTCATTACAAACTGGGTTTTGGATCATTAAACTACCGAGGCTCAAGCTTTGGTCAAAAACACCCTAATGCTCTCATAATACTAAGTTTGTAACTGTACTCTAGAGTATAATCGTGCCTATAAAAATAGGAATAGATTTACACGCACACACACGCACACACACGGCGCGCACACACACACACACAAAATGTCCCTTAGCAGAGTAGATCTCTCTTAGAAACCTTAGCTTGAAATCCAGCTTCATATAGATTAAGTGGCGCTTTGGTTCATAGTATTAACAAGCATTATTGTCAGGAGAAACAGAAAATGCAGTCCATCTCCAGAATATTAGTATCTAAATCCTTAAATTCAATTTATCAACTTCCTCTTATAACAGTTTAAAAATATAATACAAGCATTAAAGATTCTAACTCTTTAAGACGAGATTTAATTGTTTTTGAATTGCTGTGTCACACAAAGGAGGACACTGAAACCCAGAGGCTCCGGGAGACACTCACTCATGCAGTTAGCCAGCGCCCTAAGGTAGCACACAGCCCCTGGCTCTGTACAGCCCTGGCTCTACACAGAAACTGTCCTGATGGTCCTGTGTCCTCCCTCAGAACGGAATGTGAGACTCACAAGTGGGAAAGTGAGAGAAGGAGAGCCACAAACAAGAGCCTGTCACAGAAATCTCAACAGTCACATTGTACAAAGGAGAAGCCTCAAAACACTAGAAGCACATCTCCCCTATGAGCCAACTATATAAGTCCTTGAATATGCGCAAAGGACTCAACAGCCTAGTCCCCAGATCCTTGCTCAACCATAGTCACTGATGCTCTAATTACAATGGCAACTAGGAGATACAACAATCCAATGTCCATCAACCAATGGATGGGTAATAAAAATGAGGTATAAGAGCAATAAAATATTATTCAGTTACAAAGAAAGATGAAATCACGAAATGTATAACTAAATGGATGAACCTAGAAAAGATTACATTGAATGACAAAACTCAGACCCAGAAAGACAAACACTGCATGCTCTCATTTGCAGTTTCTAGTTCCAAATCTTCAGGTGTAAGTATAGTTACCACCCCTCATCAAAGAAGTCTCGATGTATAGAGAAACGGAAACCACAACAGAAAACCACAACTGGACACAATGCAGAGAGCAACTGATCCAGGGGAGCCCATTCTCAATGGACACTTGTACATCATAGCTCCTGCATTTGTGGTGCAGGGAACATCAAGAAAAAGAGGGCTGTGAAACATTCCCTTAGAAATGGTGGCATAGCCAGGCGGTGGTGGCGCACGCCTTTGATCCCAGTACTTGGGAGGCAGAGGCAGGCGGATTTCTGAGTTCGAGGCCAGCCTGGTCTACAGAGTGAGTTCCAGGACAGCCAGGGCTATACAGAGAAACCCTGTCCGGAGAAACCTAAAAACAAAAAAAAAAAAGAAAAAAAAGAAAAAGAAAAAAAAAAAGAAATGGAGGCATGAACAAAACCTGAATAATGGCAATATCAATGAACATGATAACATGGAAGGGGGAATTTCGTAGGGTCCCCCCAACCATAGAGAAAGAAGTATAAGCAACTAATGATTGCTGGAAAGAAGAGGATTCTGCTTTTCTCAAGGACTAACTGATTCTAAGTGATCAGCGCTAACCTACATACACACCAATGACAAAACTGACTCAGCAGGTTGTATTCACGTATTGTGTACACATACAGACGCTGACATATATGTGACAACAAGAAAGAAAAGGTCAATTTGAGAGAAGGGCATAGGAGGAGTTGGAGGTGGGTACCTGAGAAGAGCTAGAGGGAGGAAAGGGAGGGGTGGGAAGTGATATAATTCTATTTTAGTTAAAAAATATTTTAACTAGGAAAAGATGAAGATGTATTCCAGTTCTATTTCAATGTAAGCAAGTGCTAAAAGCCACAGTCAACAAAACCCAACTAAACAAGAAGTAGAGCTAAAAAGAAAGAAAGAAAACTGCTATCACATAGGAAAACAGATTACACAAGTGCATCTTCAGTAAGCAAGTTTAATAGATTTCTAGATACAATAAAAACTGCTACCTTTAAGAGAGAAATAAGATAGAAAAAATTCAAAACTCAAAGTAGAAAACTAAAATAATTTAATAAATGTATTTTTAATGGAGAAATATAAAACCTAAAGAAAATTTGAAAGATAAATGGAGAAAAGTTAAAATACTATAGAGAAATATAGACTCTGAAGAAGAATCTATATTTTCAAAGCAATTTCAATAAAAAAATGCCAAAGTCTAATTCAAAGCACAAAGAGCAGCCAGGATGGCTGCAGCACAGCACAGTATGAACAACGCTGTCACAAGCCAAGCATCAAGCTTCTGCAACACAGAGTGTGAGGCACAGGCAACTGGACCAGCACCACAGAAAGGACATCCAGGAATATGCTGCTGGGAACGGAATTCCATTTCTAGCAGAGAGAATACAGTAGCTGCCATCAAAAGAGTCGGTTAAACTATACTGGAGGAAAAGCAAGTCCGAACCCTTATATGACACTCAAAACTCAAAAACAAAACAAAGTGTTAACACAGAAGAGTGTCAGATGTCTGTACAGGGAATACTTTTAGAGGATACAAAAATGTCAATTACTAAATAATAGTAATAGTTATAATAACAACAACAATAACAATAATTTTAGTTGTATTAATCCAAGAATGGGTTAAAGACACAGTTCAGCAGATAGAGAGCATTCATCCTGGCATTCCCAAGCTCCTGGGTTCTGACCCCAGTACCAACAAAACAAAACAAAATCACATAAATCTTAAGAAGTATGATAATTAAGCCAAATGTCATATACTTGCCTCTAAGCCCAACACCTTGCATTGGAGGCAGAAAGATCAAGAGTTCAAGGCCACCTTCAGCTACATTTCAAGGCTCGCCTGTGTGACTTAAGACCTCATCTCAAAAACAACAATCAAATTCAATAATCCTAAAAATCTTAAGGAAGAAAAATAGCAAACTCAGAGATGCCCCACCACATGTAATAAACAGTGGTATAAATAATGAACAACTTCTATTAGTTAACAAGAAAGACAGCTTCACACTTTACAAATAGGCAAGAGAAAGAAGAGAAAGCTAACTGGCACCCATGTGGTGATAGAGAAGAGAAAGCTAACTGGCACCCATGTGGTGATGGAGAAAGAAGAGAAAGCTAACTGGCACTCGTGTGGTGATGAAGTGCTCAACACAGCAGCAATGAAGAAGCAATCCAAGTCACAGTGAAACTCACTTTAGATTCTTGAATAGCAAAGTGCTGTTCACCTTTTAAGATGGTTTCACTCTGCAGCCAGGTTGACCTCTGATTCACAGAAATCCTCTTGCCTCAGCCTACTGGGTGCTGGGATTACAGGTGTGTACCACTATGTCTGGCTAACGTTAAATTTTTACCAGTATCAAATGTTCATGTGAATATTGAAAAATAAGGACTTTGAAAATTAACTGGTAAAACTCATTGTGGCAAATAGCTTGGAATTACCCAATGAAATGAGCTCAAAGATAAGCAGCTTGCATACGCTAGTTATATCCAAGTGTACCAGAAGATCTGCAATATGCCATCAGAGGAGAAAGCTGAAAATCATCTAAATGGCTACCACCAGCAGAATGGCTAGACTATGATCTCTCCCTGGAGTATGGCCTGTTTAATGATAGCTACAAACATTCATTTAAGTTTGAAAACACACTGTGAAAAAGGTCTCTAGGCAGAGATAATAGGATAACTCAAAGCATACAAAATAAACAATAAATACATTAGGAACAGCTATAAGGACCATGTCATGAAAGCAGAAGGTATAGAAATCTATACACAAAGTCAGGGAAACGTTCAGTCCTGAACACGTGAATGGCACATGAAACCATGCATGAGCTTCTCCGTGGCTATACATTGCTCTGTGTCCTAAGCTGGGCAGTGAATGATCACATACTGACCTGAGTATTAGTCTCTAACTATCCTTCTAGTTGATATACACTTTGCCATACACATTTTCAGAGTAGGTTCTTTAAAATAAAGGAAAATGCAAACACAATCAGCAGAAGTACTAACACATTAAATATGCACATCAGAATAACCCAAGTAATGCTGAGGGTAGAAAGCACTGAGGAGGATTCATATTACTGCTAAAAACAGCATGAGGGTGTGTGTGTGTGTGTGTGTGTGTGTGTGTGTGTGTGTGTGCGCGCAGAAATAAGACACAGAACCTGACGTGGATACACTTGGCCTGTTATGGACTACCATGCTAAAAACAGCATGAGGGTGTGTGTGTGTGTGTGTGTGTGTGTGTGTGTGTGTGTGTGCGCGTGCGCGCGCAGAAATAAGACACAGAACCTGACGTGGATACACTTGGTCTCCACATCTGCATGCGCAGAATCCAGTGATTTACTCAGCTATAGATCAAAAGTGTTTAGAAAGACAAAAAAAAATTATGTCTATACTAAATATGTATAGATTTTTTTATTAATCCCTAAACAATATAATAACCGTATACATGTCATTTACACTGTGTTAGGTGTTTGAAGTAATCTTGGGATTTACAGAATACACATGTAGACAGCAACATGCAAACGGGACAGGCCAGCGTAGCCTTTCCAGTAACTATAGTTCTGATAAGTTAAGATTAAAACTATAATAATTTAAAATAAGCACCATAGGGATCTTTCTCACAATAAAATTTAAACTTGAAATATTAATGTAACTAAAAATAGGAGGCTGGAGAGATGGCTCAGCTGGTAAGAGAACCCAGATTTGGTTCCTAACACCCACATGGCAGCTCACAACTATCTATAATTCCAGTTTCAGAGAACTGATGCCTTCTGGCTTCCAAGGACACCATGGAGGAACACGGTCACAGACACAGACACATATGCATACAATAAGTGAATAAATAATAATTTCTTTTAAAAAACAGAAGTTAAATTACAATACATCTATACACTGCAGTTTATGTCATTAAAGATATCGTAGTAAAATGCTTTTACTACTTCAAATACTTACGGAGTAACCGTCAGTGCCAATCACTGATTAAGAGCTGAGAACAGTTTATAGGAAAACAAGACCCTAACTTTAAGAAGTTTGCAGATGCAAATGGATACTTAAAGAAAATAATGGCAGTTTTATTACAAGAGTAAAATGCTTGCTCAATAAAGCAGTGAGGTAAGTGCATAACGGTGAGGGGGAAGGTCCTAAGGCTTTCAGTGAGTGAGAGGCATGCATGGTGTCTGGATGGAGGAGCAGCACGGTTCCTGTGTTGTCCTTCCATTATACCCTGAACTCAGTGTGCTAGAAGCAGACTCCAGCTTGAGGGCTTGGGTTATTGGGTGTTATTACTCAGTCCCATAGCTGTGTATCATGGATGATGGCAGCATCATTTTAAGGACCAAATGAACTTACATACATCCTGTCCACACAAGAACTGTCTTCGAGATTCAGTTAGTGTGTGCATTACTTGTAAAAAACTCAAGAAACTTTTGGCCATATAGATAAATTAGATCCCTCTGTAAAAAACACAAAGTTGGTAGAGCCAAGGAAACCTGCTACAGTATAACTAAGCAACAGAGGGCTACTTGTAAAAACAGATTAACTGGAAAATGCAGATTATATCAAATATAAAATTTGCTTAAGCTAGATATACAGTTTAGTGTTATATGCATTTTTTTCTTTCTTTTTCCCCGAGAGAATTTCCACATAAGACTAGGGCAGCTTGGACCATGTGACCCTTCTGCTTCAATCTGCTCGAGTCACAGGTTACACGCCACCTTGTCTGGCTTCTGCATGTGTAAATTGTTGTGATGCTGAGATTTATGAACCATGCATAACTTTTTTCAGTTTCCTGTGTCCTTGGTCTGCGGTGTAACCTTTATGAAGCAGCATTACTGTCCTGAGTGGTTTAGTGATGAGGCCGTGAATACTGATTCAGTCCTGCAAACACGCTAGCTACTGCCTTCTATTCTAAGACTACAACTTGCAGTTATCAATGTACACACAGTGGTAGACTATCACTGCTTCAAAACCTTAAGAAGAAACAAGGGCAGGAGAGCAAACACATCCCTGCACACATACTGTCACCTACATCCCACGCTGGTCTCCTCACCTTGGACACAGTGCACACACTGTCATTTACATCCACAAGGTGAGCACACTGGTCTCTTACCTCGGACCATTGCTATCATTCCTCCTTGTTGAACAGTTGCCTTGGTCAGCTTTGGCTCGCTGATCTGTGAACTCATTTGTACTCCTATCTACAACTTCTCCAGCATCAAGTGCTCGGTGTAGTCGATAGTTGACCATCTTCAGAACAATGAAAACAGCAGCTACCACGGGACAATAAACTGCTACTATAATCATCGAAGAAGGAAGGGCCTTTAAGAGAAAGGAAATACATGTATTTTAGAATCGTTTACATTTCACTTCATTCCAGAAATCTGTCCCTAAAATAATTAAGTGATACACAAAGCAGTTACACTAATACTAAGCTACAAAGGTAAAGGACTCCTCTGCACATAACAGAGGCCCACACGTGTGGCCTCTGAGCTCCTGAGCTATGGCTTAGTTAGGACTAATGGAAAGAATATGTAATACGTCAATTCTTACATTGATTGCAGGTGGAAACAACAACTGAATTGTACTGGTTAAAAAAAATGATTGAAAATAACTTCACTTACTATGACTATTACAAAATTTAAAAATCACCTGTGTAGTGCACACTACGTTTCTATTGCAAAATCCATAGCAACGAAAAAAAGCCTGTGATCCAAACTAAGGGGTCACATCACTTGTACGTGAGATGTGCGCAAGTCATGGCTGTGACCCAGACACAGTCCCTGTTTATGTAGAAGAGGAGCTGGAGGGGTGCTCAGCATAAGAGCACTTGGTGCACTTACAGAGAAGTTTCTAGCACCCACATGGAAGTTAACAGCCATCCATATCTCCAGCTTCAGGGGATCTGATGGCGCTTCTGGCATCCATGAACACAGGCATACATATAGAGCATATATGTACAAACAGGCAAAACACTTATACACATACAATAAAAGTTTATAAATCTAATTTAAAAAAAAGAGAACTCCAAGCTTAATAAAGCAATCAATGGATTAATTGAAATAAGTCAGTCACCTATCCCAGAGACGTCAGACCTGTTCTACATGAGGATTAAATAACTTAAAACCTGGACACCAAGGAGGTAGGCGTGAGAACAGGCCCACCTGGAAGGCAGGGCCTCAGAGTCACCACTGACAAAGAGCATAAAACAAGATTAAATTGATGGAGCCTCCTGCATTTGTGCAGCTGCACATCCCATGTGTTACCATCAGACTTCGCCTCGGACCTCACGAGTTCTCATCACACCCATCAGGACTCCACCTCCGGACCCTCACTCGAGTTCTCATCACACCATCAGACTCCACCTCGGACCTCACAAGTTCTCATCACCTCGGACCTCACGAGTTCTCATCACACCATCAGACTCCACCTCGGACCTCACGAGTTCTCATCACCTCGGACCTCACGAGTTCTCATCACACCATCAGACTCCACCTCGGACCTCACGAGTTCTCATCACACCATCAGACTCCACCTCGGACCTCACGAGTTCTCATCACACCATCAGACTCCACCTCGGACCTCACAAGTTCTCATCACACACCGTCAGACTCCACCTCAGCCATCGCCATGAAGACCCCAAGCCTCAGACTGAAATGATGGTGAGACTCAAAGTCTTTGTTGAGCCAAAGCTTCACAATGCACACATGTGGTGCTGGTTCTGTGACCTGACAACTTGCTTGCAATTAGAAAGGGAAACAAAGCCCAATTACAGTTTTTGTGTCAGGCTGAGTAACAGGTCTACATTTGGCTTCTAAAATACCTGGATTAAGAAATACTGAATATTAATAGAATTAAAAAGTTAAACTGCTGGTTCTAATTTAAAATGTTTCTAAGTAACTGGTTTTGCCTTGTGATTTTAAGTTTAAACATCTATTTTTTTTTTAATTAATAAATACCAGATCTAGATGCATTCTGAAAGATTTACCAGATGGGTATTATAAAATGCTCAATTTATGAATGCAATTTAAATTAAAATGATCTTAAAGTACAAAAAATAAGCCACTGTAAAATGAAGGCTAAAATGTTAGGGGAGAATATGTTTAAGACTTTTGCCTGGTTTGTATCTTTTAACAAACCTACTATTCACTATAAAAAATCAAATGCCCTGAATAATCTTCTGAACAAAAAAGACACCCCCCCTCCTCTCTCTCTCTCACACACACACACACACACACACACACACACACACAGACAAACAGAGAGAGACAGAGAAACAAAGAGTGGGTGACACCACTAATATAAACACAGAGATAGCAACATAGCAAGTGATATAAACACACAGAAAGAGACAACCAACACACACACACACACACAGAGAGAGAGAGAGAGAGAGAGAGAGAGAGAGAGAGAGAGAGAGAGAGAGAGAGAAAAGACTAGCTGACCATTTGGTAAATTTGCAAAAGTTCCAATTCCTGACAGGATATTGAAGCACACTACATTTGAGAGACTTAGCGAAGATCATCCATCTTAACAATTCTTAACATTAAGGGAAGTCACATACCCATTTCACCACATGTCATAGACTGCATACCAATTCCATTTTCAAATATAGTCAATACAGAATAGGCCAGTTCCATCCTAACCTACCATAGTCTACAGTAAGGTGAAATGGCTGATTATATTAGGTAGACAGAAGGGAAATAGCCAGCATTGGGGTCAAATTCAGTAGAAATTCTAACCAACAAATGGAAGAGTAGTTAATTTTGAATTGTCAAAGATTAGCAACACTCAAAACTCATCTAAATGAATGCCAACTTTCACATCCCAAAATACTGCGAAGAAGAGTGTAAACAAACCTGCTAAAAGGTGAGGGTTTAAAGACAAAGCAGATAATCACCTTTTGAAAACACGCTTGTCACAGAAAGACTGAAATGAATTTTGCACTAAGAAATGTAAGGAGATCATTACATACTAAAAACCAGAGTTAGATCAGTAACAACTGTTTTCTTTTTCTACTCAAATTACACACTGCTCATTTATTTTTTCATCTTGCAGTTCAGTTGCCTGAGCCCTACCTGTGTCAGTCCCAAGCCCTCCAGGGATAGAGGCAGCCACCCTCAAGTTTCACTTTTCCTAAAGTGGGTGAAAGTGCAGACCTACAGGACTGCTGAACACTGCATTAAATTTGCCCTCTCCTCCACTTGCTTTGCTGCCTAGGAAACTCAAATGATGCCTGGACAGCTGGCTACATTAGCTAAAGTCTTAAGGGACAGTCAATCTTGTCTACAATTATGACTCACTATAAGACAATTATAAATCCTGTCTGTTTTACACAGCAAACACCTAAACCAAGCACACATAAAACAACTACAAAGTAGTTTTCTATTTTATAGATTACACTCTAAAGGGTAAGAAAAATTGACTTGTATTTGTGTGTGTGATGCATATGTTGAGTGCTCATGTGTGTGCCAGTGCACATGTGTGCACGCATGTGCAGGCCAGAGGGATCTTCCTTAGTCACTTTTTACCTTGTTTTTCAAGACAGGGTCTCTCCCTGAACCTGGAGCTCACGGACAGACCGGCTGGCCATCAGGCTCCAGGGATTCCTGGGTCTCTGTGGGTCATCCACGGGTGGAGTTAACACTCCCAGTTTGAGTCCTGGGGAATTAAATACAAACTCCTCGGGCTTACATGGCAAGCACTTTATAGACTTAGCTATCTCTTCAGCTCTCTGTTTGCATATTGTATTATATTAGATATACACACTGTGTTTTCAAGGAAGAAACCCTCGGAATTCTAATTAGCAACAAGTATCGAGTCCAGGGAAGCCAGGCTCTTTCTGAGAAAAAGTACTATGCCAGCTCTAATTTCTTATTCTCATGTTTACAGTATAATTTGTGTGTGTCGTTTGACATAGCAAATTCTATTCAATTCTAATCTTTGTGAAAGGTAACTACTAGAGTCACCATGGTTCTGTTCTACAGCAGGTAATACTTCAGAAAGTCCTAGTTTTATCTTCAAGTTACAATAGTTTATCTAATAATATAATAGTTTCCTAAGTGAATGGCAAAGTCACTGGTGTAACTGAGACTGAGCACAGCCACCGTTCCTAGGTGGTAAAGCTCAGTCTGCCCTATTGTCACCTAGGAGTCAGTCTACAAGTTTAAATGGCTTGCACAGAAAACTGACTTTCTCTTTTAAGAAATGACAAGCAGTGGACAGCAGAGATGAAAAGGCAACAGAGCAGCTGGCACCTACTGGTGGACAAACAAGGTCCTCATTAAATAACCATAAAGGTCACAACTCTGACTGCACAAGATAAAGGCCTGTGCACCATCAAGGCTCTAAGCAGCTCTGTACACAGTGGATCTTAAACCTTCTGTTTCACACAGTACAAACCTGCACAGGAATAAAGTTAAAGAAGGCAAGCTAGGGGGTTCCTCCCTGCTATGTTAATTACCTGGTTTTGTGATTCCAGAGATAGGTTTATTGTGCAGTAATACCAGATATTCAAAGCAGTGCAAGCACAACCCAGTAGTGTGTGGTTTAAGGGTAACAGAATGACAGATACATCACTGGCATGCCTCTTAAAGTTGGAGAGACAGAAATATGTATTAAACCACAACTCAAAGTCATCTTACCCAAACAATGGCAACTCTAAACAAAACAAAACAAAAAAAAAAAAAAAAACATTCTCAATGTCTGAGAAGTAAAAGGAGAATCAGGGATCTGAGGGCAGCCCAACAACATGGCCAGGTGGTAGACATAGCTGGTGGAAAGAGCAAATGTGTTAGCCCTATGAAAATACTCTAACTATTTCTCACAGATAAAACTGGAACAAGATGGCTCAGGAGGAAAAGGTGCTTGCCATGCAAGTATAGTGACCTGAGTTCAATCTCTGGAACCCATGAATGAAGACACTGTCCTCTGACTTCCCCATGTGTACCCACACTCAAGCATCATATTCATGCACACCTATACAAAATGATGGATTTTAGGAAGTTAAAAATGGAACTGTGTATCATCTAGCAATCCTACTAGTATTTATACAGTCATAAGAACTGAAAAAGGATCTCAAAGAGGGACTCCACACACAGAGGGACTCCACACACTAGAGGGATTCCACACACAGAGGGATTCCACACACAGAGGGACTCCACACACAGAGGGACTCCACACACACAGGGATTCCACACACAGAGGGACTCCACACACAGAGGGATTCCATACCACATACTCAGCAGCATTACTTACATTTGCGTACAAACAACCCAAACATCCATCAACAGGTGAACAACAACATGTATACTCACACAGTGAAAGGGTGCTCCACATCAAAGAGCAAAGGAATTCTGTCATGCACAACACTCGTGAGCCTTAAGAACACTCTAAGTGAAATAAGACAATATAAAATAAAAGTATTTTTGATGAATTCACATACATGAGGTATCTAAATAACCAAACTCACCAAACAAGAAGCAGAATACCAGTTATCTGAGGGTGGCAAGAAGGGTGGTACAGGAAAAAGGTGTTGCTTAATACAGTTTCAATTTTAGAAGATGAGGAAATCATGGACATCTATTGCACAATATTTAATACCACTGATTAGCAGTCTCTCCTTATCCACGGGGCGACACGACACATCCCAAGGTTCCCAGATGTAGACAGCACCAAACTCAAACCTTATGCTCACATGCTTTCCTACACATACGGGAGACTTAATATATAAATTAGGACAGGATGAAGGTAACAGTCAGCATGTGCATTTTAAGAACTTTCAGCTAGCTTTTCACCTTACGGAAGCAACTTATACCATCCCTTCAGTTTATCTGAGTCACCACCACCACTGTACTGGAGCTGTGGGCCCTTTCTTAGGATTACTATTGCTGTCAAGAGACAACAGGACCAAAAAGCAAGTTGGGGAGGGAAGGGTTTATCTGGCTCACAGTTCCACAATACTGTTCATCACTGAAGGAAGTAGGACAAGAACTTTACAAACAGGGCAGGAACCTGGAGGCAGGAGCCGATGCAGAGGCCATGGAGGAGTGCTGCTTGCTGGCTTGCTCCTCCAGGCTTGCTCAGCCTGCTTTCCTCTAAAACCCAGGATCACCAGCCCAGGGATGGCACCATCCACAATGGGCTGGGCCCGCCCACATAGTCACTCACTAAGAAAATGCCCTACAGCTGGATCCTACGGCAGCATGTTCTCAACTGAGGTTCCCTCCTTTCAGATGACTCGAGCTTGTGTCAAGTTAACATAAAACTAGGCAGCCACAGTGAAGCAGAAACCACAAGCAACACGGATTAACTGGTGAGTAGTGTTGTACAGTGAGGACACGTGCAAATCGATGAAGCCCTTCCCAGGCACAGTGCCACCTACTCACAACAGGGCTTCACGGAAAACTAGATCTGCACTTTCCCATTTAGTATTTGCAGACAGTTGTTGTCATCTGGAATTGAAATTGTAGTGAATCTATGGTACTATTCACTCAACAGATGGTTCCCATTTCTTTTAAAGATAAGGAGGTGATGTCTTCAGCACTCTGGGTGGTATCCAAGCCTCAAGGGATCTCAGGTAGCAAGGCGGCCACGACCAGCCTTGGGCTCTGCGGCCATGTACAGGCACATAGGTTTCCCTGAGGCCAGTCTGCTGTTGTCCCAGGTCATCTAACAGCGCCCCAGGAGCCCCTGCCAGGACACCAGTGCATTAACATTTGCACTGGAGGCGCCGTTCTGGTTAAAATCAAGTTACTTCATAAAAGAAGGCAAGCTGAAGAACAGGTCAGAGTGAAGCCTGGCAGGGCCTGTACCTGGGGGACCACTGTCCTGCACAACTCTTCATCAAGAGCCCCCCAACAGGCCTGCCTAGGTTAGTCTAGCTTCAGTCATTGCCCTGATATCTGTCCAGAGGAACAGGAGCTGGGGGGATTTAAGTCAAGGGTAATGTCCTTTCTCTGACAATGTAAGTATGCTTTTATCACTCCTGATCCTGAAAGGGGCACAAAGGAAGCCACTACAAGTTGTAACAATTTTCTTTCACACTGGTTGTTTGACTATCACAAAAGTAGAGACTGATCAAATGGCCTGGCATGTAGTGTAACTTCCCTAGCCCTAATGATGACACTGAGGGGACACAATGCACCAAACAATAATGTACTTGGAGAATTTCTACATTATTTTGGCTGGAACAGGAAACATACAGTAATAGCTAGTTTGGTTGTTATGTAAATGTGGACACATATCAAAGACAGGAAGGAAGTGTTTTGCTCCCACAGAAGTCAGTGGATGTACAGAAAGGTCTTCATGCCCTGAGAACATTTTTTAGATATGATGTTACACTTTGGTTCAGCCAAGACTTTTGGAACTGTGAAGATTACAACCAAAGAGTCTGCCAACTCCCACCAAAACACCATCGTGGAGCCAAAGGAGAATGGCCTCACAAAAGGATCTTCAGGTGGAGGATGACCCCAGCAATCAGGCCTGAGAGACCACGTTCATTCAGACTGTAAGGGTGCTCTACAGAAAAGAATGTGACCTCCATGGTATTTTGAATATGCAGCGGTGAACAATTAAGTCAGGCCTGGGGCATGCAAAGTTAGACTTTATACTTGAAAGAAAACTTATCTTCTAAATGAGTATTGCTGTCAGGTTTGCATTTTGTTCCACTGTTAATAGATGCCGATTTGACTACTGAAGAGAAAAACTCTGGAGAAAACTGTTGGTCTGATTCCTGTAGGGTATGTTTATTGGTTTGCTTTAATAGGTAGGTGATTTAATAGGATTTCAATGATATGTTAAGTGGAAGCCAGGGGACACTGATCATTAGTGTAATAGAGTATTTTTCTTCATGTACTAAATTGTACTGCATATAAAGAAGTATGATCCATTTTGCAATTTAGGAAAGGGAAGGGGAAGCCAAGGAGGAAAGCTCTGGGTTTACGTGAGAGTTCCTGTCTGGGTATAGAAGATGGAGAGGGATGGAGGAGAACACATGACATTAACATATTCTTTCGTACACACACCAAAGCCAAGACAGACAAACAGACGGGAGGGAGGTAGACAGAGGAATATTCTGTTGTGACCTTTCTCCAATGCTTAGAACCAGGCACTGAGACAAAGCCAATCACAACACAATTCAGTCCTCTTTGACTCTGGGAGCTTATTCCTAACATAAGGCATTGTGATACTTCCTCCAGGAGTAGAAGGTTGAAGCTATGCACACTTCTGAGACATTTCTGACAAGACTCTTGAAGAAGCCAGTTGGTATCACGGAAATGTTCAGAGTAGACCTATTAGCTGTAATATATCCTTATATTCCAGATCCAAACATCAAGTGAGTGACTCTTCCAAGACCAAGCACACTGTGTGGTGAAAGCAGCTTTTGGATGACAGGCAGCTCCTTCAGAACCAAAGCAGAGATGCACGCTTACTGCCTGCGCTTTGTCCACCTCCTTACTGCCTGTGCTTTGTCCACCTCTTTACTGCCTGCGCTTTGTCCACCTCCTTACTGCCTGCGCTTTGTCCACCTCCTTAGTGTGTTCCCAGGAACTCCCCATCCGCTGATATGACTTCGACACCTCTCTGACATCTAAGCTGCTGCGGATGGCGTGCATTTCTAAGTGCTTGATGTAGCAGCAACTCATTTAACCCTTGGCCAGTTCAGGAGGCTGGCTCTAAGTCTTCTATTTTACAGACAGAAAAGCTGATGTACAAACAAGTCAGCTGCTTGGTCTCAAAGGAGGACATTAAAGGGTAATTTGGCTCTAGAGTCAAGAGTCAACATTAAAAAAACATTTTAAAATCATTTTCAAAACATCTTACTGACAGTAACTGTCCATCTTTGTGGGTCACAGTGTAACGTTTTGATACATTTACATACTGTGTACTGATCAACTCAAGAAACTTAGGTTATTTACGATCTTAAACACCACTTCTTTGTGATAAAAGCATTCAAAATCCTCTCCTCTGACTAATTTCTGTTATGTGGTACAATATAGTTAATCACAGGCAGCCTCAGAATATAGAACACTACCACTTACTCCTTTCTGGGTGTAACTTTGAAACCATCAGCAGATTGTGTGTGGTGTGTGTGTGTGTGTGTGTGTGTGTGTGTGTGTATGTGTGTAAAGCCCAACAAGCAATTTCTAATCTCCAGATGACCTGCTATAGCTCACTCCACTGTCCTAAAACAAGAATGCCCACAGGCAGGTATGCACAAATGAGCACAATGTGTTACAATGAAACTCTACAGCCAATGAAATATGAATTTTATATGAGCTTCATGTCACAAAATAGCACTTTTGATTCTTTTCAACCATGAAATAAGGTTCAGAACTACCTGGGCATGGTGGCACTTGGGAAGAGGAAGAAAGCTAGCCTGAACTACACATACCTGATGACTCCTGGGTAGCATGATCTATTCTCTTCTCTAACTAATCAAGACCCCCAAGCAAAGCATCAGTACTTCTCCCTGACTTGCCAAATGCAAACCCACAACTTCCGTAACACCAGTTTCACCCTACTGCAAAGCAAGCAGCTGCCAGGAGCCACTCTTCTATGATGGAGGCATGCTCCTAAAGTGGGCACACTTCCCCTGTCCAGTGACAGCAAAACTCTGCTGAGCTTATCTTGGTTAGTCTCTGGGTAAAGGACTTTAAGTAATTTTTCAGGGTAATTATAAAACATTTTCTGGCAAAAGTACACAGCATATCTTCTGGCATCTTCCCCCTTCAAGGGGAAAATTTATCAGTGTATACTAGGAAACACTGCCTTGGTATTCTTGAGTATAACTGGCTCCCCAGAATCACTAAAATGTCCCAATGTCTTGTATCATTACTTAACCATTTCTAAACAGATACTCATCAAGGGCTAGAAACAATACAATTTTAAAAAAATGTAAAAATAGATAAAAACACAAAGACCAAGTTTTATCTCTCTAAAAAAAATAAAGTATAAGAGATTATGAAGTTAAAAAAGAACATTAATGTTAGCTTTTCAAAATAAATATTCCAAAGTTCACATTTCTCCTCTCTCTTATATTAGATACTGTTCTTGAAATGTTTAACTATAACTTGCACACCAATAAATAAAATTAACACAGCCTTAAGGCTGTACTTTATTGTCTTATGATACATTATATGTAGTATCTGCTATAAAAAAAAAGTTAATGAATACTTTTGCCTCTAGATTCAAAATACTAGAATCAACCCAGATTATTCCTGTTAAGCTCATACATTTCTGTAGGACCCCTGGCTGTGACCAGCCAAAGACCACTTAGCCAAAGGTCTAGTGAGCTCACACCATCACTAGAGTGTCTGAAAACAAAAACTCAATTTTTTTTCTTGGCTTTAAAGTTCTGTCAGTTCTGACAACCTCCTGTACAAAGAGAAATAAAAGTTAAATATTCACCATGCCTGGTCTGTTAATGCTAGCTACTGAGGAGGCTTAAGTCAGGAGGATCACAAATTCAAGGCCTGCCTAGACTACTATGAGATCATAACCAGCTCAAGCAACCCAATGAGATCCTCTCTCAGAGTCAAGAGAACTAGAATGCAGTGCCTTAGTAATGTTTGTCCAACACACATCCCCAACACAACACACTATCACAAACTCACGTTATGAGAGCAATCCCTTGCAGGTCCATCAGAACTTTAGCCAGACACGGGTACAAGTGACAGACTGGGAAAACAACCCATCACTCTGTGCAACTGTGCAAATAACTGTTGGCACTTAGCTCTGTATTCGAGTTTTTCCTGGGCACCTAGAGCTGTGCTGGATAGAAAGGATACTGTGCTCCATCTACTATTGTGTTCCTGGAGCTATGAAGTCGGGGAAGCGAACTTCACCACTATGTGCAAGGATCACTTTGGGCTTATTCACAAGAAGGGCAGAAAAGAGAATCCTCCATTGTGTGCAATTCAGGTTTATAGCTAGACCACTTCTGGTCCTGGTTAAAGGAAAGAATGTTGGACGAGGGCTCAGTAACCAAATATTATCTGCAAACTTACAAAATGATTGCTCATCAAGATGAGAGGGAGCTGAGGTAAAAAGAATGTTTTCAATAGGCCTTCCAATTGTCACACACATGCTGCCTCCAAGGGACTTAGAAAAGGTCCTCAGAGCAGCAGCAGCCGTGACCCTGGGGACCTGGCCCTCTTGCCAGCCTCTCTCCTGGGGTTGAGGTAAAGCATTCTAGTTAGATGTTCTCCTCCAACCATGACACTACACAGGCAAAGGAGAAACACTGGCCCAATGGTGAGGTTCACGCAGACTTTCCCATAAGGGAAAATACTCGAAGTCTAGCCACACAATAGGTCAGATTAACATCAGAGACAGGCCTAATGAAGTTCGAATGAACTTAGGAAAAGGCAACAAATTAACAAATAGTTTCAATTCTGAATTTTTTTCTCTAATTCAAATGGAACTATTAAGAGTACTAGCTACTATCTCATGTTTGCACTTCATACTTAAGCCACCCCATAAAATGTATTTTTAGCTGCAGATGAATGGATTTCTTAAGGAAACAATGGTCAAAATGTACGCCCATCCAAAAGAGACTAAACTACAAAATACACTACATTCCACTTGCCATCAAGTCCGTGGTGGTACCAGGATTTAGAAAGAGGCAGCCTGAAGCAGCAATGAGAAGAAGGCAGACATGAGAGATATGGGATGCAAAACCTGAGAGAGAAACTCAAAACGCAAGGACAGAAACTGGTTCACTGAAATAGTCTTACAGGCTTCACAACAGTGTTCCTATAAATTTTTTTTTTACATTTCCAATGGGGCTTTGAGGGCATTTGGGTTTATCAATTTTGGCGAATAAGATCTTCATAGTTAAATTGTTATATAAATTATGTTTAGACATATTATTTTACTACTGGTTCTTTAAATAATCTTGATCAATTTATTCACCTAAATCTTTAACTCAGAACTGAGTATACATTAAAAGCTGTTATTCATTATCTGCACAAACTTACATATCAACTGCTTCGGTATTAGAACTTTGAGTTACAATACCGAATGTATACAATATGATGCTATTACTAGGAATTCTATTTGTTTTGGAACAATTCATTTGTACTTCATTAAGGGATTTTTTTTTTCTGATTTACTTGCTTTCACTCATTCCACTTTTATTTCTATCTTCAACAGTTCATTAGCATGGCATTCAATATTTACACATTATAAGTTGTACTACCAGTAGCAGTGTAATCTATGTAAAGATGTTTAAGCCTTTTAAAAGGAAAGTCTTGTTGCCAATGCACAAAGGAAAGCAGGAGAGAAATGGAACCGGGCAGGTCGCAAGGATGCAAAGGCGTCTACAATAAACCAGAGATGGGGTTGCTTTCCTCGCAGAGGGACAACTCTCCACAGCCATGGATTCTTCATCAACAGAAAAATAAAGATATTCGTGGGTAAAAAATACAGAACTAGAAAGGTAGATCAGCCATTAAAAGTTTTGACTGCTGTTGCAGAGGACCTGGGTTCAGTTCCAGCATCTAGATTCACAACCATCCATAAGCCCAGCTCTAGGGAACTTGACCCTTTCTTCTGACCTCTATGGACACCAGGCACATATAGGGTGCACATATAGCCAGGCAGGTAAATACTCATACACATAGAATAAAGTAAGCTAAGAAAAAGTTCCAGCTGCTCTGAACATGAACGAGCTGCTTTTTACCATGCTTCTCTCAATAATACAGCCTAACACATATTCACACAGCATGTATGCCATACTGGGCACTGCATGTGTAGGGATAATCTTTTAGGTACTGTGTGGAAGCATTGCCTGTCAATAAAAACCTGACGGCCTATTAGCAAAAGCAGGATTAGAAGGTGGGACATCTGACAGACATATTGGAACTCTGAGAGACAGTCAAAGGCTTAAAGACAGACACAAAAGAGAAAGAGATAAATGACCAAACTGAAATTGACACCTATCCAATTATGATCATTACCACATTGGTAATTATTATTCCAATCTTGATAGCCACGATAGCATTTTATCTTATCAAAGAAAAGAGTTTCAGAGATATAAGAAAAAGAGAAATGAGAAAAATGCAAACAAGGTTAAGAGGAAAATTTAGAAAATATTACAAATAAAAATGATAATGATACTAAGATAATACAGATACAAGAAAAGAGGAATATGAATGAAGACAGGCCTTAAAAGAAAAATTAGAAAAAAAATATAAATAAAATTGAGGAAGATAGTAGAGACAGAGGAAATAAGGCCAGAGCCTACTGAACCACCATATAATGAAAATCAGGAAAGTCAGCCAAAAGTTGTTAGAAAAACCAATCTTGGCTTATCCGGTTACTGCACAACAAATGCCAGCAGGAGCTGGAAACCTACAAGAGTATGAAGAATTCCGATGGCATCCTGTAAATGTACTACATTCAAAAACATTTAAAGAAGCAGTAAGATATGAACTCATGTATACCATATGAAGGTATACACTCACCACTCACAAAGCAGATATTAAATTCTAGGGCAATTCAAAAATAGAATAATCCCCCAAGACTGGAAAGATGGTAAGAGCAATATTAGAACCTGGTCCGCAGTTACAATGGTGTTCATGGTGGAGAGAAGAGGCTAGGGAGATGGAACAGAAAAACAGGGCTAGAATAATAATTCTCAAGATCAGCTATTAAGTGAGGGGCCATACCTGAGGTACAGATGCAAGCCATTTATGACAAAGCCACCTTGGCGTTATGGCAGCTTTGAGTGACTGGGACAAAGTTAAAGAAACAGGAAAAAGACTTAAACTCAGATTATCCAAAGTCCAAAAGAAACATTCACTGACTTCTTATCAAGACTGACTTCAGGTGTAGAGAGAAAAGTATGAGAGCTAGAAGATAGGAAAGCAGTGACTGAATCTTTAGCTTTTAAAAATGCTAATGCTGAATGCAAGAAGATGATCAGGCCTTAAAGGTAAGGTCAGCACCAACTGATGAATGGATTTGAAATATGACTGAGATTAGAAATATGACTGATATTAGATCTTATTCATATGACTTTAATGGAAGAAGTGATCGCTAAAGGTTTTGAG
Source organism: Mastomys natalensis (assembly GCA_021653895.1). Lineage (NCBI taxonomy): Eukaryota > Metazoa > Chordata > Mammalia > Rodentia > Muridae > Mastomys > Mastomys natalensis. The sequence continues at coordinate 1,546,334 of JAJTUV010000973.1, read as the reverse complement.
AAAAATCCAAACTCTCAAATGTCTTAATTGTGGTGAACAAGGTCATTTAAAAAAAGAATTATAGCCTGGAGCCTGGTCCCTTTGCTTGGGGCAGACACTTAGCTGGTCTGCTCCTGTGGAAACACCTGATCCTGAGACATCCTAGAGGACCTACTGCATTCAGAGCAGAGGAGGACCTACTGCATCCAGAGCAGAGGGAGCTTAGGATCACAGGAACACAGAGACATCTGGAATCTGAGGAGTTCTGACACAAGCAAGATAACTGGAAAGACAGACTCCAGTCAGACACAGCAAGCACAGGTAACACTAGAGTCAACCAGATGGCGAAAGGCAAGCGCAAGAACACAAGCAACAGAAACCAAAGTTACCTGACATCATCAGAACCCAGTTCTCCACCATAGCAAGCCCTGGATATCCCATCACACAGGAAAAACAGAATTCAGAATTAAAATCACTTCTCATGATGATGATAGAGGATTTTAAGAAGGACATAAGTAACTCCCTTAAAGAAATACAGGAAAACACAGGTAAACAGGTAGAAGCCCTTTAAAGAGGAAACACAAAAACCCTTTAAAGAATTGAAAGAGAACACAGGTAAACAGGTAGAAGCCCTTAAAGAGGAAACACAAAAATCCCTTAAAAGAATGGCAAGAAAACACAATCAAACAGGTGAAGGAATTGAACAAAACCATCCAGGATCTAAAAATGGAAATAGAAATAATAAAGAAATCTCAAAAGGAGACTACTATGGAGATAGAAAACGTAGGAAAGAAATCAGGAGTCATAGACGCAAGCATCACCAACAGAATACAAGAGATAGAAGAAAGAATCTCATGCACAGAAGATACCATGGAAAACATTGACACAACTGTCAAAGAAAATGCAAAATGCAAAAGGCTCCTAACCCAGAATATCCAGGAAATCCAAGACACAATGAGAAGAGCAAACCTAAGGATAATAGGTATAGATGAGAGTGAAGACACCCAATTTAAAGGGCCAGTAAATATCTTCAACAAAATCATAGAGGAAAATTTCCCCAACCTAAAGAACGAGATGCCCATAAACATACAAGAAGCCTACAGAACACCAAACAGACTACACCAGAAAAGAAATACCTCACATAATAATCAAACCACCAAATGCACAAAACAAAGAAAAAATACTAAAAGCAGTAAGGGAAAAAGGTCAAGTAACATATAAAGGCAGACCTATAAGAATTACACCAGACTTTTCACCAGAGACTATAAAAGCCTGAAGATCCTGGTCTGATATCATACAAACCCTAAGGGAACACAAATGCCAGCCCAGACTGCTATACCCAGCAAAATTCTCAATCACTATAGATGGAGAAACCAAGATATTCCATGACAAAACCAAATTCGTACAATATCTTCCCACAAACCCAGCACTTCAAAGGATAATTGATGGAAAACACCAACACAAGGAAGGAAACTACAACCTAGAAAAAGCACGGAAGTAATCTTCCAACAATCCCCCAAAAAAGGTAGCTACACAAACATAATTCCACCTCTAATAACCAAAATAATAGGAAACAACAATCATTTTTCCTTAATATCTCTTAACATCAATGGACTCAATTTTCCAATAAAAAGACGTAGACTATCAGACTGGATACATAAACAGGACCCAGAATTTTGCTGCATACAGTAAACACACCTCAATGACAAAGACAGATACTACCTCAGAGTAAAAGGCTGGAAAACAATTTTCCAAGCAAATGGTCCCAAGAAACAAGCTGGAGTAGCCATTCTAATATCAAATAAAATCGACTTTCAACCAAAAATAATCAAAAAAGATAAGGAAGGACACTTCATACTCATCAAAGGAAAAATCTACCAAGATGAACTCTCAATTCTGAACATCTACGCTCCAAATGCAAGGGCACCCACATACATAAAAGAAACTTTACTAAAGCTCAAAGCACACATCGCAACTCACACAATAATACTGGGGGACTTTAACACCCCGCTCTCTCCAATGGACAGATCGTGGAAACAGAAACTAAACAAAGACACACTGAAATTAACAGAAGTTATGGACCAAATGGATTTAACAGATATCTATAGAACATTTCATCCTAAAGCAAAAGAATATACCTTTTTCTCAGCACCTCATGGTACCTTCTCCAAAACAGACCATATAATTGGTCACAAAACAGTCCTTAACAGATACAAAAAGCTTGAAATAATTCCTTGCATCCTATCAGATCACCACGGACTAAGGCTGGTCTTTAATAATGACAGAACCAAGGGAAAACCCACATGCATGTGGAAACTGAACAATGCTCTACTCAATGATGACTTTCTCAAGGAAGAAATAAAGAAAGAAATTAAAGACTTTCTAGAAATTAACGAAAATGAGGAAACATCATACCAGAACTTGTGGGACTCCATGAAAGCAGTGCTAAGAGGAAAACTCATAGCTCTAAGTGCTCACAAAAAGAAATTGGAAAAAGCACACATTAACAACTTGACAGCACACCTGAAAGCTCTAGAACAAAAAGAAGCAAATACACCCAAGAGGAGCAGGCGTCAGGAAATAATCAAACTCAGGGCTGAAATCAACCAAGTAGAAACAGAAAGAACTATACAAAAAAAAAAAAAAAAAAAAAAAAAATCAACAAAACCAGGAGTTGGTTCTTTGAGAAAATCAACAAGATAGATAAACCCTTAGCCAGATTAACCAGAGGGCACAGAGACAGTATCCAAATTAATAAAATCAGATCTGAAAAGGGAGACATAACAACAGAAACCGAGAAAATTCAAAAAATCATCAGATCCTACTACAAAGGCCTATCCCATCTAAACAGTCCCATAACCCCTAAAGAAATAGCAGCAGTCATTAAAAGTCTCCCACCAAAAAAAGCCCAGGACCAGATGGTTTTAGTGGAGAATTCTATCAGACCTTCAAGGAACACCTAATACCAATTCTCTTCAAACTATTCCACAAAATAGAAACAGAAGGAACACTACCCAATTCATTCTATGAAGCTACAATCACACTCATACCTAAACCTCACAAAGACCCAACTAAGAAAGAGAACTTCAGACCAATCTCTCTTATGAATATTGATGCAAAAATACTCAATAAAATTCTAGCAAACCGAATCCAAGAACACATCAAAACAATCATCCATCATGATCAAGTGGGCTTTATCCCAGGAATGCAGGGATGGTTCAATATTTGGAAATCCATCAATGTAATCCACTATATAAACAAACTCAAAGAAAAAAACCACATGATCATCTCACTAGATGCTGAGAAAGCATTTGACAAAATTCAACATCCCTTCATGGTAAAAGTCTTGGAAAGATCAGGAATTCAAGGCTTATACCTAAACATAGTAAAAGCAATATACAGCAAACCAGTAGCCAACATCAAACTAAATGGAGAGAAACTTGAAGCAATCCCACTAAGATCAGGGACTAGACAAAGCTGCCCACTCTCTCCCTACCTATTCAATATAGTACTGGAAGTCCTAGCCAGAGCAATTAGACAACAAAAAGAAGTCAAAGGAATACAAATAGGAAAGGAAGAAGTCAAAATATCACTATTCACAGATGATATGATAGTATACTTAAGTGACCCCAGAACTTCCACCAGAGAACTCCTAAACCTGATAAACAACTTCAGCAAGGTGGCAGGTTATAAAATCAACTCAAACAAATCAGTAGTCTTCCTCTATGTGAAAGATAAACAGGCTGAAAAAGAAATTAGGGAAATGACACCCTTTACAATAGTCACAAATAATATAAAATACCTCGGGTGAACCTAACCAAGCAGGTGAAAGATCTGTATGACAAGAACTTCAAGTCTCTGAAGAAAGAAATTGAAAAAGATCTCAGGAAATGGAAAGATCTCCCATGCTCATGGATCAGCAGGATTAATATAGTAAAAATGGCCATTTTGCCAAAAGCAATCTACAGATTCAATGCAATCCCCATTAAAATACCAACTCAATTCTTTACAGAGCTAGAAAGAGAAATTCTCAAATTTATTTGGAGTAACAAAAAACCCAGGATAGCGAAAACCATTCTCAACAATAAAAGAACTTCTGGAGGAATCGCCATCCCTGACCTCAAGCTGTACTACAGAGCAATAGTGATAAAAACGGCCTGGTATTGGTACAGAGACAGGCAGGAAGATCAGTGGAATAGAGTTGAAGACCCAGAAATGAAACCACACACCTATGGTCATTTGATCTTTGACAAAGGAGCTAAAACCATCCAGTGGAACAAGGACAGCATTTTCAACAAATGGTGCTGGTTCAACTGGAGGACAGCATGCAGAAGAATGCAAATCGATCCATTCCTATCTCCTTGTACAAAGCTCAAGTCCAGGTGGATAAAGGACCTTCACATAAAGCCAGACACACTGAAACTAATAGAAGAGAAAGAAGGTGGGGAAGACCCTCGAATACCTAGGCGCAGGGGAAAAGTTCCTGAACAGGACACCAATGGCTTGTGCTCTAAGATCAAGAATTGACAAATGGGACTTCATAAAATTGCAAAGTTTCTGTAAGGCAAAGGACACTGTCAAAAGGACAAAATGGCAACCAACAGATTGGGAAAAGATCTTACCAATCCCACATCCGATAGAGGACTAATATCCAATATATACAAAGAACTCAAGAAATTAGGCTCTAGACAACCAAATAACCCTATTTAAAAAATGGAGTATCGAGCTAAACAAAGAATTCTCAACTGAGGAAATGCGAATGGCTGAGAAGCAACTAAAGAAATGTCCAGCATCCCTAGTCATCAGGGAAATGCAAATCAAAACAACCCTGAGATTCCACATCACACCAGTCAGAATGGCTAAGATCAAAAACTCAGGTGATAGTAGATGCTGTTGAGGATGTGGAGAAAGAGGAACACTCCTCCATTGTTGGTGGGATTGCAAGATGGTGCAACCACTATGGAAAACAGTCTGGCAGTTCCTCAGAAAATTGGACATATCACTACCTGAGGACCCAGCTATACCACTCCTGGGCATATACCCAGAAGATGCTCTAACATATAACAAAGACATATGCTCCACTATGTTCATAGCAGCCTTATTTATAATAGCCAGAATCTAGAAAGAACCCAGATGCCCTTCAACAGAGGAATGGATACAAAAAAATGTGGTACATTTACACAGTGGAATATTACTCAGCTATTAAAAACAACGAATTCGATAAATTCTTATGTAAATGGATGGAACTAGAAAATATCATCCTGAGTGAAGTAACCCAATAACAAAAGAACACACATGGTATTCACTCACTGATTATTGGATTTTAGCCCAGAAGCTTGAAATACCCAAGATTCAACTCACAGACCACATAAAGCTCATGAAGAATGAAGACTAAGTTGGGGGGGGGGAGGGCTTCAGTCCTTCTTAGAGGAAGTAACAAAAATACTCAAGGGAGCAAACATGGAGACCAAGTACAGGACAGAAACTGAAGGAGGGGCCGTTTGCAGACCATTCCACCAGGGTATCCATCCCATGTGCAGTCACCAAAGGTAGAGGTTGATATGGATGTGAGGAAGTACATGCTGACAGGAGCCTGATATAGCTGTCTCCTTAGAGGTCTGCAAGAGTCTGATATACTCAGAGGCAGATGCTCACAGCTAACCATTAAACTGATCATGGGGTTCCCAACAGAGAAGATAGAGTGAAGACTGAAGGAGTTGAGAGGATTCGTGACACCATGAGGAAAGCAACAATATCAACCAACCAGAGCCCCCAGGGTCTAAACCACCAGCCTGGGAGCGCTTAGGGAGGGACCCATGGCTCCAGCTATATATGCAAGGGAGCTATTTATAAATGGGAGAAGAGATCCTTGGTCCCATGAAAGCTGGACATCGTGGGGGGTGGTATTTGAGAGTGGGGAGGTGAGGTACGGGGGAGGTTAGGTAGGGGTACACCATCATAGAGGCAAGAGGAGGGGGGAAGGGATAGGGAGTTCCTGGGAGGGAGGGGGAAAGGGGGTAAGGGGAAAACATCTGAAATGTAAATAAAATTTCCAATAAAAAAAAAAAAGAATTATAGAAAGAACCAAACTAATTCTGAAGGCAGGCCTATGCCTTGTGAAACATGCAGAAGGTATAGCAAAGGCCAACACTGGATTAATGAATGAAGATCAACAAGAGACAGAAAGGATAACCTCTTGTCGGGAAATGCCCAGCGAGGGCGCATGCCGGCCCCAATATCAAATTCTGACCAGCCATTTTGGTCATCAGAGAAACTGATCTACAAAACAATTAAGCAACAAGCAACACCGCTCTAAAAGTAGACATTAACCCCAGATATCAGAGTCAGAGCAGTTTCTACAGACAAAACAAAAGCCAGAAAGAACCCAGGATACTTAAGAGTCCAAGAAAATCATCAGCTGAGGCTGAGAGAGAACTGGCTCTGGTAGAAAAGAAATTACAAGATGCACATGTGGACCATTCAGATTCAAAGATGGCCTCTAATTTATTTATTTTGCTTTCTATTCTTGTTTAAGGAAATGTACCTGTGTAATTCTTAAAAATGCAATGTTAAATTCTAGTTCTTTTGGAAGCTGCTATTACAAACTGTTTAGGATAATGAAGAAATGCAAGTTAGTAGTCAACCAAACTTATTATGGTCATTTTAGATACTAGTTTAGTTAATTACAAAAATATGCTTCCAAGGTTGAACAGATAGTAAATGCCTAAAACAGGCAATTCAGATACACTACAGATAGACAGTCTTTAAAAACTTCAGAGATCTACAGAATATGGCATTTAAAGATGTTTTTTTTGACAGTGAGACCTGTCAGCTGCTGACGGCAACCCCATTGTACTTCAAAGGAGATGATGAGGGAATGGGAGGAAGAATCCTGCGAGGGGGACCAGGAGGAGGGGCAACATTTGGGGTGTAAATAAAAAATTACTAACAATAATAAAAAGAAGATGAGCATCAAAGAACCTCCATATGGAGTTTGCTTCAACAGTGGCAAGCTAGCCACTAGGCAAGAAACTGCCCTCGCTTCAACTACACTTTAAGCACACTGCCTAATCTGTGGGCAAGCAGGGCACAGATGAAGTCAACTGCAGAACTTTGCAAAGACAAGACAAGCAGTCTTTCATAATCCTGCTTCACAGAAAAGTCTGTCAAATGTTTTGGGCTGAAGATGATGCCCCCAATGACTCAAAGAAATTTGGGGGGCCTGTCGAGGCAGCCAGCTGTCTCTGTCATTTCTATAGTTCTGGAAGCTGCTTGCCTACACTTCCTGCACTCAGGCAGGAATCCCTCTTAGGTCTGTGATGGGACTGAAGAACAGATAGAAATCTCATCATCTTCTTTGAAGTAGAATAGGGTTGCTGCCTTTTACTAATAAAACATCTTTAAATGCCATATTCTTTTAGTCTTACATACAAGCTAAAGTTGTTTAGGATTTAAAAAAATATTTTTATGTCTAAGTAGATGTTTTTACATTGATAAATGCAAGTTATGATAAGTACAAAACTCTGAACTCAGCTAGGTAGGGTAGACAACACAGTACTTTCTCCAAAGTTGCCAAATACATATGGATTGGATATTGTGAATGTAATTCTTACCTGATAAGTTTTTATAATTGTTCTTATTGTATATAGTTTATTCATGTTGGAGAAAGAGTCTTTTATTGGACCAAAAAGCGGGGGTGGGAGGGGATGTAGGGATCTCTTGTGTACTGTGTGGAAGCATCACCTGTCAATAAAAATCTGACAGCCTATTAGCAAATGGCAGGGCTAGAAAGGGAGACATTTGGCAGAGAGATTGGAAGTCTGTGAGTAATCAGAAATGGAAAGATTTGTCCTGAACTCTGAGGACGTTGGACACATGAAACTGAGGAGAGGTAACTAGCCTTGTGGCAGACATAGAATAGCATAAACGGATTAGATAAGTTACAGGCTAGTTGGGGAACAAGCCCAAGCTTAAAGCCTGGGCATTTATTCATAAATAAGCCTCCGAGTTGTTATTTGGGAACTGGGGAGCTGACGAAAAAGTCTAAGGTTATAGCATGTGATGCAGACTTATAAAGTATACAGATGTTAGATCACTTCATATAAAGGGATTAATCATCCTGGGTGCTGGGCATGAAAAGGTCCTGGAACCAATCCCATAAGAATACCGAGGGACAGCTGTGTGGTTAATATGATAGATGAGAAGTGAAATTCTGCAAGACCATGACTGGAGGGAGGAGAGTGGAACACCTTTTACATAGCACATCTTCTCCTGTGTCCAAACCATCTTAAATTACTACAGAGAACAAACAGCTTTCAAGTAATTCCCAAGGCCTCCAAACAATTCCAATCTAAAAAGGCTTGTCAAAGTCAGCAGCAGCACATTGTGGGATTTTTTTTTCAAGATGGACTATAACTTAGAGGCCAGTAAGTGCAACAGCATAAACTTAGTGACCGAGTCAATGGCTCAACATCCTTCCTCAAACTACTCCATCTTCTGAACTGAAATGGTTTCCAATGAGACAGTCATGAAGCCTTAGCAAACTTAATGTAAATGCAAGTAACTGACACAAAATTACAGCTGAGCAAATAAAACCATAGAGGGAAAAGTATTCACGCATCCAAGAGAACCTGGAGAACATGGACCCCTTGCATCTATCATTCAGTGGAGAACATTCAGAGACTACACTACATAAATCCCAAACTCAGGTCTGGCAGAATTGTTAGGTGAAAAGTAACTTATGAGGCTCACTAATGTTTGACTGACATCTGGTTTTCTGAGTGGAAAGAGTGTGGGGTGTTCTCCACTAGGACTCCCCTTGATCACCTCCTCCTTTTGTAAGTCCGAGAGGACATAATGGCACAGCCGTCACCTGGGCAGCAGTCTCACCAGTCTAAGTAAATCCCTGGGTAAATCAGGACTGAATTTCCATATGGCAAATAAAAGGACCAGAAGCTATTTCATAAAGTCTAACTTCAACAACTTCACACCAGTTGCTGATATATTTAACAGAAACGATCTTTCAGGACTCGGAGTAAGGGAAATTAAGCATTCATTAATACTCTGTCACCAGAACATCAATGTGATAGAATGGGAGCTAGGTCCTCTAGTTCTGATACCTCAAAAAATGCTATTTGTATTTAACAGGCTTACTTTATGCATATAAAATAATGAGATCCTGCTTTCACACAGAAGTATAAGAATGTTCTTATAAACATAGTACACTATGTGATCATGTACATGTGACATCATAGCTCAATTTAGCGCTGCAAGTTGTGATGAATTAAATTTTACAATTACATTAAAAAAAATCAAAACTATATTGATTAGGAATAATTTAAAATATTAACAAAGATTATCAACTTATTTGATTATATTCTTGTTTCATTAAAATTCAGTGAAGTAAACTGTAAGCTAAAATCCTAACACAAAATGAAAAGCAGTAAGATTCATAAATCAGGAGTACATTAGCACTCCTAAGACTATGACCAGAACCCATATATCTTCTTTATAGCACATCTGTCCTAAACTCACTCAATCTATCTGCAATAGAATGATATTACCCCATATTCCAGGTCTAGTTATAAGAGAAAGTACTAAATCTGGGCAATGTATCACATACCAGATTTAAAGTGGATTAAATGTGGAAATGCCTAACGGGGAACAAAGAGACGAAGACAAAGCATGGCAAACTCACTCACTGCCACAAGTTCCCATTAGAGTAGCTTGGACATACTCAATGCTTTACATTGATTGGCTCACACTATCCTGGGCACACACTAGTCTCAGGCTACTTTTCTAAGGATTGCTTACACAGTAATAAATACAAGCTGTTCTACCCTAAAGCCCTTAGAATGACTAATCTGGTGTTTTATTTCATGATAATCCTTTGAAGAAAGTACTGTTTTACAGATAACAGACTCAGGCTATAAAATCATTTGCCTATAACTGGTAAAAAGACAAGAATAGGATTATATCCAGTCTGTCTCTAAAGCCCAAGTTGTTTTTTTAATCATATTTATTTAGTTACAGTGTTCACACAGGAGGCTACAGGACACCGTGCAAGATTCAGGTTCTCCAGTTCCACTTTATGGGCCCAGGAATCAAATCCAAGTCATTAGACTTGGTAGGCAGTGTCTACCCACTGAGCTATTTCACTGACCTATCACAGCCTGAGTTTTAACCGCCAGCTAGACAGTCTACCAAGGCAAGGTTTCTCAACCCTTTTCCCCCCTAGTAAAGCTCTCCTAAAGAACCTTTTAGACAAAAATAATAAAAAGTAAAAAAGCCAGGTAGTGGAAGCACATGCCTTTAATCTCAGCACTTAGGAGTCAGAGGCAGATGGATCTCTTTGACTTCAAGACCAACCTGTTCTACAGAACAGGCTCCAGTACAGCCAGAGCTGTGTTACACAGAGAAACCCTGCCTCAAAAAACCAACCAACCAACCAACCAACCGACTGACCAACCAAACAAACAAACCAACCTTTTAGACATTTTCTTCTGCCAATCACGTTGGCCCCTTGAAATTTTAATACCACATATCTATGCTTGGTGTATCTGTACACACTGTGCATACATTTCTCTGTACTTTATACTTAAAAAACAATAAGGTCTGTGTCATACACACACACAAGAACTAATTTTTGCTCTCTTGACAGCCATCCTGACAATGCTCTAGCACTACGGACACTTGAATTCACATAACCTCTGGTATGGGGTGGTGTCCCGTGTATTACGGGATGTTGAACACTATCCAGCAGAAGCCTGTGGCACTCCCCAAACCAAGATCGTGTTAAAATCTTTCCCAAAAGTTCCTATCCTTGAAACATGCAGCTAGGTGCTGCGCTTACATGTAAGGACTGCCAATTCTAATCTTGTTTATAGCAAACTGGGATGGACAGGATATACACAGACTGCATCTCTCTCTATAGTTGGGATGAAGGAGCAGGCGCAATGGCAGTATCAGTGGCCAGGAGGAGTTGATAACTAGTTTAAACACAGCAGGGAAAGAAACCCACATTAGACCAGTAAGTGAAAGGACATTAAAGTTTAATAACTCCATTTTTAAAGTGTCACAAAACACGGCTAACCCCCATCCCAAATGATCAGTGAGACAAACAATCTCACTGTAAGTATATGAGGCCATAATTAAAGCCCGGGAGAGCAGTGCATTCTGCAAATGGACTTCCACAATATCCACATAATATGCTAGTCAAGAAACAAAGCCAGACTTAAGGATACACAGACGGTGGTGGGAATGGCAGCTCTGGGAGGTCTAGATTCACAACATACACTGCAAACAACTCGGGGCATTTAGATCCTTACAAATCGGTCACAGTTCGGCATGCAGGAGTAGATTGGTAAGAAGCATCCTGCATCAAAGTGGCCATGATGGGAGTCCCGATGTTAAGAAGAATGAAATGGCAGGAGCACTCTGAAAGCCTGTGCCAGTGATCTAACTCCTAGCTTACACTGTCTGAGGCTTACACTGAAAAACCTGAAAAAGCAGTACATGGGTACACTACAACAGCATAATAAATATTTATGGCTTTAAGAATGTTTACACTTCACAGTGACATGACAAAGACCAGCATACAGATCTCTGACCACCTGTGGTTTAGAGAAAAGGAGCTTAAAAATAGATTCCATAGCTTAGATTGGTAGAACCTAACCATATCCAGATGGAAATATTAGCCTGATGACTGAGCAGATGTGAGTACAAAATTGATGATTCTGTAATACAGTAAAGAATATTCCAAACAAAAACATTACGATTCCCTTTAAAATACAAAAATTTCTGTTGTGGTAAGAAACAAGACAAAACTGTCCATATCTCCAATGTTATTTAACAGAGATGTGTAGCAATTACAGGAAGAAAACCAGGATAACCAAAAAACTGAAAAATAGGGTTAGCAAGATGGCTCAACAGGTGAATGCCACCAGGCCGGACAGCCTAAATTAATCTCAAGGATTAAGTACACACAAAAGGCAAGGACTGGGCATGGTAGCTATGCCTTCAAAAGAGCACTGGAAACAGACAGACATAACTCTGAGGCCAGCCAAGTCTACAGAGCAGTACTAAGCCAGCCTGAGTTACACATTGAGACCCTCTATCAAACAGAAAAAAAGGGAGGGGAGGAAGAGAGAGAAGAAAAAGAAGAGAAAGAGAAGAAAAAGAATTCCACAAAGTTGTCTGCTGACCTCCACATGTACACACACACACACACACACACAAGAGAGAGAGAGAGAGAGAGAGAGAGAGAGAGAGAGAGAGAAAAGAGAGAGAGAGAGAAACAGTTTACACTGTAGCAAGAATCAAAGTTCTTCAGTTCTTTATATGAGCTGGAAAAGGAACTGAGTTAAAGTGGAACTAAGCAGGAAGCATTCACAAGTAACCAAGTAAGACCTCCCAGAGTAGGTGAGTACCCTCTACAATCACACAAGGGCTTTGCTGCTGGTGTACTTAGGAGTTTTGTTTTGGCATTTTTCAAAAGACACACACCCAGGATTGTCCTCCAGAGATTGATATACTGAGGTGGAGCAAAACAGGATGCTCGGACAATTTATTTCCTAGTTACAATTTTTTTAAAAAAAAAAAAAAATTATGGCTGCTCTATGCTATGAGAAACTGTATAGAAGACCGTGTCCTGCGACACAGGCCAGCAATCCTCAAGTAGAATATCATGATAAACTACAACCAGAAAGCTCCGGACTCGTTGGGCGGTGGTGGCGCATGCCTTTAATTCCAGCACTTGGGAGGCAGAGGCAGGCGGATTTCTGAGTTCAAGGCCAGCCTGGTCTACAGAGTGAGTTCCAAGACAGCCAGGGCTACACAGAGAAACCCTGTCTCAAAAAAAACAAAAACAAAAAAATAAAATAAAAAAAAAGAAAGCTCCGGACTCTTTTAAGGCAGATGAGTAAGTTCATTTGAAAGGAGACAGAAGGAGAACAGAGTCTGTCTCTGCCAGCAATAGCCCCACACGAGCTGTGCTGAGTTACAGGTGTCACTCTCCAGAGGCTCACAGGAACTGAGGGCAAGGGATACAACCTAGGGGGTATCTCCAACACCACAGAAAGAATTCTAATCCCCAGTGTCTGATAACTAGCCAGGAAAACACACAAAACACACAGGTGTAACTAGCTGAAGTCCACGGATCAAAGCCTGCAGTAAAGAGTGGCTAGACTGGAAGATTTTACCTAGACATATCTAAGGAAGGAGAGCAAGGAGACACTGACAGTCATAACACACAAAAACAGTACAAGATTTGACGGTGATAGAGAAAGATCACGAAATCAAAGGCAGGTGATAAATCTACAATGGAATGAGAATTATGTTATAAATGATAATTCTCCAACTGTAACTTTAGGCAATAAAAGATAACTCAAGTTTACAGGAACTCTAGAGATGGAGGGGAGGGGCACAATTACAGAAACCTGTGAAATAGAATAGTTTAGTTGGCCTAGACTCTTTAAATGTCGACTGCAAACAGGGCTAAAGAGATGGCTCCACATCGGAGTTCAAGGGTGAGGAGTCAGGGTAGCATACTTTCAAAGGAGTCCTCCAGACCTGTGTGAGACGCCATGTGTAGAAACTGGTTCAGGTAAACAGGGTTTTTCAAAGCACATGTGGAATCTAGACGGAGGCAAGAGTGAACTTGTAGTATTCTATCACTTTCCTGTTCATCTGAAAATCTTTAAGATGGTAGAAAGATAACATTAAGTTTATTTTTCAGTAACATATATGCTTCAATAGCCCTGTGCCCATAATGGAGTAACAGACAAACTTAAATGTCTTTCTGATAATACAACATATAATCTTTTTAGTTTAGGTATACTTTTCCTTATCTTTTCTAAACATCTTCAAATTGAGGATTTTACATTACCAAAATGCCAAAAAGACCAACAGACTTTAGAGCCTCTGTTTACCACCTGCCCAGTTCACTCTGCTTCTGCAGGAGGTCAGAGATGCTTAAGGCAATGACATCCAACACAGCACAGCTAACACTGGAAACCAGGGCCAGTGTAAAGGGTAACTGGCTTGTTTGCACTCACCAGTCTGTTTTTATGACTGTTTGAGATACTTTCCCAAGATGGTACTCTTACAGCACAAATCATATTCTCACATTTAAAAAGTGACTCACTGAGGAGCCAATCCTACACTGAATATTTAACAATAAAATACTGGACAACAGTAAAACATTATACCCAAAGCATAGACTTGTTTAATGACCAATCTTTTCTTCAGAACAAAGATCCGTTTGTCTGGTAGGAAGGTTATGAAACCAAAACAGCACAAAGAACAAAGCTCATCAGGTCCAGCATAAGGCACACAGCACACCTCCTGCATGTACAGATCACCCTAGCACGTGAGGACTGCCCCTGCATCAAACATCTAGAAAAGAACACTTCAGGATACTGAAGAGATTAGTCATGCTGTAGTCTCACCTTTAATTTATAAAATAAGAAACCCAGTATATATGGGAAGAATTTATTTTGTACAATTCTGTATATGTTAAATGGCTGTTTTCAAATAGGCTAGTACTCCAGGATCGTAGTGCACCATTCAAAAATACTCAGAATATTCCTTTCTGTCCACTTAAAATGTTATCTATCACAGACATAAAAACCTCTGAAAAGATACATTTGGAAACTTGTTATAAATTGTACAGATCCTCAAAGACTATAACCCAGTCTGTTAGTAAGGTGACAGAGTAAAAACCACAAGTTACAGATGATACAGCACAGAGGTCTGGGATCAGTCCTGGAGCAGAAAAGGCAACTGGCAAATCTACACAAAATGAGTGGTCCATTAACATCCTGAAGCAATGCTAATGTCCTCATTTGATAAACAGGCAGTGGTCATGCAACACTTTGATATAAAAGGAAGTTGGGAAAGGTACACAGAAACTGCAGTGCCTTAGAACTTTTCTATAACCCTAAGTTTAGGCCAAAAATAAAAACCTTTAAGGAGGAATAACAGTGGCTGGACCTGTTGAGTTTATGTCTAGACAGCACTGTAACAAGAGGGCGAGAGGAAAAGGAAGTGGGGCGGGTCCCAGTTTAGGCTTCTCAAATTGTGACTAGGTTTCCTGGCTGCTTGCAGATCAGCTGGCTCTCAGGGTTCCACCTGGTATACACAAAGCTCTACAGAATGGGGCTTTCTTTCCCCTGTCAGAAAACCTCAAAAAGGAAACGGCTTCTTTTCCCTGGGTTTTCTTTTCTTTCTTAACACAAAGCAAGAGTCTGACATCAACTGTGCAAGTTCTTAAGAGTCAGGAGCTCTAGGAAGAGCGCCAACAGCTTCCCGGTTCTACCAAAGACCTGCAGGCACACCCTAACTTGCCAGAGGCACCGAGAGAATCAGAATCCCACTATCACTCCACTATGCTGTGGTAAAGCTCACCTATGTAACTCAAAAAGTCAATGGGAAGTCTATAGATGTCTGCTGAGTTCTTGGCTTTCCTAGCTACTCTTGTACCCAGGTATCCACCAAGCACATCTGTCAACTCCTTCTCACCTTCCCCAGTCACACTCAGAGACAAGGGAAAATCATCTGACTTAACGAAACCAAGTAATATAATGAAGCAATCTTGTCCCCAAATCATCTGAGTACAAAACTAGGAAAAAAAAAAAATAGATCAAAGTTGCTGTGTGATACATTATCAGTGCAGCAAAGAGCTTTAATTGGGACTAAATCTGAATTAAATGGTACTTTAGGAAAAAAACTTCTTGTTATTATCAAAGACAAAAATGTTACTGAAATATTTTATTCAATATTCCATTGAATAAGCAGCTTTAAACAATGACACCTGTGTTGGAAAGAGCTGAGTGGGGGCAAGAAGGGCATACTAGTCCACTCAACACGGCAGATGGCGACTTCTGCCAGTCATTAACCTCTGGGAGCACTACTTGGCAAATTCTGACCACTCTCTCCTTTTCAAAACATTCTTCCTTTTGACTCATTTATTTATTTATTCCTGTAGTTATTATCTTTGTCACCCATTTTTAGATGTTACTGGGTCTTGGAGCTCTGTCCAAGGATATTTTCTTCTTAATTAGTTTTAGGGTCTCCCTACAACACAGTATCTATGTCAGTAACTTCAAATAAATACATTTCACTCTACATTTCTCTCCTGAACATTCCTATTCAACATTCTGAACTCAAGTTCCCCAGTCTCAAAGATGTGTTCAACCCTGCTCACAATTCCACACCCATAGTCAATTCGCCTTCCCGCTCACGGGAGGAAAGCACCCCGATGTATATCCGGCTCCCGCTCAGGCCTGGAGCAGCCTCCACATCTCCTCCCTCGAGCTCACCAGAGACGGCCCTGCACTCCAGGCAGGTGTAGTCACTACAAGATGGATCCTACAGCGTGAACCTCAGCTTTCAGTCCCTCCTCCGTCAGCATTCGCCCTTACCTACCTCAAGGAATGTAGACCAAAAGGCATAATATTTAACTACAATATTCACCCGAAAATTTTCTAAAAAGCTAAAATGTGACCTAGATCTCCTACACATTTGGAGCAGATATGCAGCTTTGTCTTCATGCAAGTCCCCTAACAACTGGAGCAGATCTGTCTCTGACGCTGTTGCCTGTCTTTGGATCCCTGGCCTCTAGCTGGCTGCCTTGTTTGGCCTCAGTGGGAGAGGATGCACTTAGTGCTGCTGTGACTTGATGTGCCAGGCAGGATGGTACACTCTGGGGGATGCGGCTTCCCTTCTCTGAGAAGAAGAGGGATAATGTGAGGACAAGTTTATAAGGGTGGGACTGGGAGTGAATAAGTGAATAAATAAATAAAATAATAAAAAATAAATAAATAATTCTGTATAATCCTGCCTGTCCTGGAACTCTGTAGACCATGCTGATCTTGAACTCAGAGATTCATCTGTTTCTGCCTCCCAAGTGCAGGGATTAAAGGCATGCGCCACCACTGCCTGGCTCTTTTTTTTTTTTTTTTTTAAGTTTTTCTTTTTAAAGATTTATTTATTTATTATGTATAGTGTTTTACCTTCATGTACACCTGTGGCCAGAAGAGGGCACCAGATCTAATTATAGATAGTTGTGAGCCACCATATGTTTGCTGGGAATCGAACTCAGGACTTCTGGAAGAACAGCCAGTGCTCTTAACCTCTAAGCCATCTCTCCAGCCCCTTAATTCAAAAAATTTTTAAAGCTAAAGAGTGAAAATAAAGTATATGACCTTTAATCAAGAAAAGAATTTCCTCACTCCAACACATCATATTGTAATTTCTTTCAGCATTATTAAGGAGTGATTTTCACTGGGCTGTGGTCTCAGAAGGCAGAAGGAGGTGGGTCTCTGAGTTCAAGGGCAGCCTGGTCTACAGAGTGAATTCCAGGACAACCAGGGCTATACAGAGAAACCCTGTCTCAAAAACAACCAAACAAGCAAATTTTCCCTCATGAAAACATCCCTAAAACATAGTCAAGGGAAAGTTCTGAAACACTGCAAAGCAAACTGGCCCATTATTTAAGAGTATGTGCATGTATACGTTTAATGTGAGAGAGAGAGACTGAGAGAGTGAGCTACTTCATGGATACATAAGTGCCCACAGACACCAGAAATGGGCACTGGATCCCTCAGAGGTGGTGTTATGGGCAGTTATGAGCCACCTACTGTTTTGTGAAAGACGAAATGCCTTCCACCATTTCAGAAACCACTGTAAGTCATAAAACCATTTAACTGTTGGAAACCAGTGGAATTTCTATTTCTCTTCCAGCCTATGAACACAGATTTAACCAGGAAGTCTGTGGCTTCACTGACCTGAAAAGGTAATATTTCTGGCATTTACTAATGAGAATATTTAGACAGAGGAGCTGAAAGAAATGAATAGTGTCTATTTGGACTGTGGATTTGTGTCCTGACTGTGTGTGTACAACCCTGTGCCTGTCCACTTGTTCAAGGGAGTACCTACAGAGTAAGTGATGTGGTCTGTTTTCTGGTCATGTTATTACACTTAAACCTTGCCATTTTTAGGCAGTGTTGACACTTGGGAGGCAGAGATAGGTAGATCTCTATGTTCAAGGCTAGCCTGGTCTAGATAGGGAGTTCCAGGACAGCTAAGGCTACACAGAGAAATCCTGCCTCAAAAAAACAAACAACAACAAGAGGAAATGGAAAAAAGAACACCCTCCATTTCCTCATGTGTTTGAATGCTTAATCACCAGAGAGTGGAACTGGCGGATAGGATTAGAAGGATTAGGAGATATGGCCTTATTGGAGGAGGTGTGTCACTGGGGGTGGGCTCTGAGGTTTCAAAAGCCCATGGCAGGCCAGTCTTACTCTGTCTTTGCCTTGGATCAAGAGATTACTTGCACCTACTTCTCCAGCACCATGCCTACCATGCCTGCCAGATGTCCTCTGCCATGATGATAATAGACTAAGCCTTTGAAGCTGTAAGCAAGACCTCAATTAAATGCTTTCTCTTATAAGAGTGACTGTGGTCATGGTGTCTCTTAACAACAATAGAACAGTAACCAAGACAGTCAAAGACATGTCTAGACTACTCCTAAGTATTTGAGCATGCTCATTAGCTAGAAGGGTTAGATTTTAATTAATTAAATGATGCTGAGGCAGGAACTCATGTAAACAGGCTAGGTCAAGCTCTATGTAGCTGAGGATGACCCTGAATTTGAGATCCCCCTGACTCTACCTCTTGAGTGTTAAGATTACAGTCTTGTACCCCAGGTCTGGTTTATATGGTGCTAGGGATTGAACATAGGCTTATCAGTCTAGACCCATAAGCATACTGCTAAATGAGTTACATTCTCAGTCTCTGCTAGTTAAGGTTCTAAAGGCACCAATCTTAAGAGAGTCATTGGATGATTTTTTACTACTCTGTAATTTCTGAATCTTTGGATTCAGGGCTTGAGGGTTTCAAAGAAACTTCCACTATACAGGTAAGAACCAACCACAAAAATAAATAATGGTGGCAACTAGGAAAAAGTCAAAACCATAAATTTTATAAGAATGATGAATTTACGATAATTACTCCACAGAATGCTTAGCATACATTACTTTACAAATTGCTATATACATATACAAGGCTATACACATAAGACCCCCATGTTGCTGTACTTTGAGTGACTTACTAGCTTTTCTGGAGTCATTCTGGCACTTGGTTCTTAACTTGCAGCCACTGAGACTAACTCTATGCATCACTCTGCTTACAATACAACCTCCTACAACACTCTGCACTCAACTATTCCAGATCAGTTTTGGTGGTCAACCTAAAGAAGGTTCATATATGTAATACAGTTTTCAATCAACAAACACTCATTCAGAGCAGACACTGAATAATATATTATCACACCTGACTCTGCCCTCACTGAACTTAAAAGGCGCAATGGCAGGAGAGCTGTCTAAACAGCGAACATACAAACAAAGATAAAATCCATGGCTGTGAAGCACCATGAAAGAAGCTGACAGATGAAGTGATGGCACTAAGAAGGATGCTGTTTACAGTTCTGGGGTTAGGCCTCTGTGAGAGGATCCTTAGGCCCAATCCTACACTACTAGGACAGTCAGCCTGAGAACAAGAGGAGTCTCCCTTCAGAAGACAAAGCAGGTGCAAAGCTCCTTCAAGAGGAAACAGTTTACCAGGCTCAACGGAAAGAAAGGAGGCCACATGATTCTGGCACCGCATGAAGTGAACAAACTGTAAGTAAAGGCAGAGACAGCTTTAGTGCGGCCTTAGTAAAGATGCTTGATTTTTATCCTAAGCTCTACATGCAAAGGTATTAAAAGGGAGAAGTGATTGCTTCTAGCTCCACCTAGTTACCTGTGAAGACCGTAACTCCGTTTTTCTTAATAGCTGGGTAATATTCCATTGTGTAAAAGGACCAATTTTGATTACCCATTCATCAGCTGAGGGACATGTAGTCTGTTTCCAACTCCTGGTTGTTATGTACAGCAGCAATGAACACAGATGAACAAGTATTTCTGCTGTAAGATACAGAGTCCCTTGGGTATATGCCAAAGTGGTAAAGCTGACCTTGTAGTCGATCAATTTTCAGCTTTTTGAGGATCCCCATACTAATTTCAAACATACAGTAGCCATACAAACATTCGAGATGTGGTAACTCAGACCAAGAAAGACAAACACTGCATGTTTTCTCATATGCATGCTAGCTTTTAAACTTTAGATGGGTGTGTTTCGATCCAAATAACCACAGAGGTTATTCAGGTAGTAAGGAACAAGGAACAGAGGGTCTTCCAAGCAAGGGGAATAGAACAAAGTGCTATAAAGAGATAAACTAGAATAGGAGGATTAATGGGGACATACAAGGAAAGGGTAAAAAAACCACATATGACGAAAGACAACTAACACTAACTTTGAAAGTTATAGGGAAGCCTAACATTGCAGAAACTTACTAAAATATATATGAAAGGAATTTTAATGAAGTTACCATAAAATGGGAGAGACAATTATGTCCCCTTAGTAGTATAAACTAGACAGTTTATCCTACCAAGTAAAACCTCCAGTACCAGAAATGGGTTACATCTAAAGTCACTGGCCAAAAGGATCCCACAGACATCCCCGGGAGGGTGGGGGGGAATGACAGGCTCTTCCCTATGTTATTGGTACCTTCACAACCTGATAAGACCCTGTTGTTGAAGAACGTGTTCTTGCAGTAAATGACAAATAATAGAGACTCACAAGTGGGCAATGTGTGGAATGAAAATCTTTAGAGCAGAGCCCTAAATGAGATGTCTTTATCAAACTCCTCCCTTCAGAGATCTTTGCCCAAGAGGAGGCAGGGAGACTATAAGAGCCAGAGGTTACAGATAACACCAAGGAAGGAATGCCTTCCAGGCATAACAAACTGATGCACATATGAACTCAGAGACCATGACAGCACAAAAGACCTGCACAAGTTTCAACTAGACAAAATTCAAGCACTGAGAAGGCACCAAGGCCTACCCCTAGCCAAGAAGCAATCTGTTATTGATACTTGTTGGGAGAGGAAAAAATCAGTTTTCATCAATGAATTGACACTGGGTATATGAACCACAATCCACCACAGGCCCCACACTCACAAAATCAACTCCATGCTTTCTGTGTGTATGCTTGCCTTGTTTGGGTATGTAGCATGTAGTTTTTACTACCCTACTTTAATGATCCTGGGTGGGCCAAGCTACCAGGTTCTCTTGGATCCCCAGATGAAAAACATACATATTAGTTCATTTTACACATTAGCTCATTTTAAACCTTCCTTACTGGCTCAGTGGCTGGACTCTCCTAAGCCCAACTAGTGTGCCCTTCCCTTTACTCCAAGTTCACCACCTGTTGCCCAGTTTACCTTTATTCCTCGCTCAGCACCACTAAATCTGCCCTCAGTTTAGTTGCCTGGTTACCTTCAGTGAAGCCTACTGGTCTTGTCGCCCAAGCCCCTTTCTGGCTGCCCTCCCATGGGCCGCATTCCCTTTCCTACATTTTGGAAGACCTCTCCTGCAGCTCTGAGTCTGTTCTGTCTCTGTCAAGAATCTTGATTTTCTTCCTAGTCCTCTCCTCTCTTCTGGGGGTGGGGAGGAGACCTGGAAGTCCCTCCCTTTTCTAATGGCCCAGCCATTGGCATCTTTATTGATTGATCAAGAACCAATTGGGGACAAGGATCTTGGCGTATGGACACATAGATTCCCAATTGATCAAAGCATCAGAACCATACCTTGTCTTTGGGGGGTGTTTGGTTGGTTTGTTTTGGGGGGGTATTTTGTTTGAGAGAAAAAGAACATTTACTTGGGTGGATAGGAAAATAGAGGATCTGGGAGGAATTGGAGGAGAAAGATATTGTACTGTATGAACAAAATTTAAACCAATAAATACAAAAGGTGGGTGGTACCAACTGATTTAAATCTGCTTATGCTAAGAGTTGTAAAGAGGTAAGAACAGATGCCAAAGACTAGTAACATGGCTAATATAGCAGTGCAGATAAAACAGTCTTAGGCAGGAAGTAAAAGGAAGAGCTGAGCTACTCTTGACAGTGGACATGGTTAAGAGTGTGAGTGTGAGTGTGTGTGTGTGTGCGCGTGTGTGTGCGTGTGTGTGTGTGTGTGTGTGTGTGTGTGTGTTAACAAGGGGAATGGTCCAGTGTCCATTATACCATTAACCAGTACACAACAATGAGGAAAGGTTTCTCCTCCTCCTCCTCTTCCATCTGTTCATTTATCTGTTTGTTCTGGAATGGGGGCATCCATTTAAATAGTTTTTTAATAGTTTTTCAGAACTATTTTAATAGTTTTTAATTTTAATAATTTAATAGTTTTTTAAATAGTTTTTCAGAGTAGTTTTTTATTTTAATTTTATGTGTATGGGTGTCTTGCCTGAGTGTTTTTCTGTATATCACTTGTGTGGCGTGTGCCCTTAGATGCACAGAAAGGAGCATCAAATAACGTGGAACTGGAGTTACGATTCTTGTGAACTGTCATATAGGTGCTGAAAATTGAACTCAGGCACTCTGGAAGAACAGTCAGTACTCTTAACCACTGAGCCACCTCTAAGGCCCTTCAGAATGGTTTTTGACATTATTTCTCTTAGATATCTCAAGACAGTCATGAAGACATGTAAGTACCAGTTTAGAAGACTAGGCTAGGAATTATGGGTACACTGATCAAGTTCTTTGCACTTACCTAGCACGGAGAATACAAATGAGTGAACTACACTCCAGATGTTCTGAACCAGAGTAAGTATGTACATGTACACATTTTCAACACTGTCAAGTAATCTTTAAACTAACTGGAGAAAGTCAGGTGTCCAGAACTGCACCCAGAGCCTACGGATGCTAAATAAACATTCTGCCCTCAGCCTATCTTAATGTAAATACATTTTAATGAATTGCATCATCTAGACATGTAACTCTTTATAGAATAGTGGTTTTCCTCAATAAATCCAGCACTATCTAACCTCTTGTAGGCATGCAGCATTATAGATAAAAATTTTAATTAGACGTTCTTTGAAATGGCATTTACTGAAGGCTAGTCTGAAAGTGAATAATCTATTTCATAAATATTTCCTTGCAAGATACTTATGAAATATGTTACACATGAACAAATCAAGGTTCAGGAAGGTAATCTTGCAAATCAACAGCAAAGCCAACATTCAAAAATCAAGATAACACCCATATCATCCAAACAAACTGAAAAGAAAAGGCTACCCTATCCCCAAAAAAATCTTACCCATAAGTCATGTACATTAACAATAAGAATGATATAAATGGAGTTAACAAGAAAAACAAAAGATAATCAGTTAAGTGGAAGGCTCTTCTTCTTGGTTTTCACTATTTAGAACTGTAATAGCAGAAACTATATCTTACCCCTTTGAAAGACCTATAAAAGCTGGGAGACAGAATAGGTGTGTGTGGGTGTGTGCGTGCGCACATGCACATGAGTATACCCATGCCTATGAGGATGCTGAATGGTAACTCTGGCTTCAAAAGTCGTATATAAATCCCAGTTCATATATCTGCCTAAGGTAATAAAACAAGTCAAGAACCTGTACACATACTCAGTAAAGTCACCTGCAGCTATTATTGGAAGAACACGTGAATAATAACCATGAATGACATTTTAATACAGAAGGTGAGCTTTTGTTTTAATTTGGATACATACGTCACACTATCTACCTCAGTACTACAGCACTAGCATGTTTCCTAAAATGCTACAATCCTCTCTGCTAACCCCAACCATGACCTCTGATCAGTCATCATCCCTACAGTTCTAAGCTTGCTTCTGCTTATCCCCAGGCTAGACTTTAAGGTCCCTAACAGAAGAACGTGAATCTTATCCATTTCTAGTCATCTGTCTAACGTCTGTCTCATTACTGTGTGTCTGGCACTGCTCTAAGTCCTTAGACTATAGCAATGATAGACACTCCTGCCTGGTCAGAGCTTCAGGTCTATTATTAGCTTTCCACCGCAGTGCAACAGGGTGACAAAAACAGCAAGTAATCGGGTGGACCAGCCAACAGAAACTGTTGTTTAGAAAGCAGGCAGAAGAGTTCAGAGGCTGCTACGTTACTTATCAGGGAAAGTCTCTCATGCCAGAAACCTGAAATAACCTAACCAAGGCAGGCCACACAATCATCAAAAAGGGGGAGTCCCCCTGACAGAGTAGGAAGGGCAAGTATACCCAGCCTAGGGCACAGTGATGACATATCAGCTGCTGGGAAGACTGCAGGCAGTCCAACTGAGTGTGGAAAGGGGCAGAGCAGGGACAGAGGGAAAGCTGGTCTAAGAAAGGACACAGGATCTTAAAGAATCCTCTGATCTGTGTGTAGGAAAGCAAGAATGGAAACAGCATGCCTCGCTACAAATACCATCACCACCACTGTCCCCTCACGTCCCCACCACCGACAAATACCCAGCAGGGCAGAGTGCTTGAACCAGGCCTGCCTTTGGGGAATGATGGACTCCTGTCAGGTTTTAAAGACAGAACCTACTAGCTTTGTGCGTGGACTGGGAGTGAAGACAAAGAGATGCCTAAGAGAGTGGGAAGAGTGGAGCTGCCATTTGTTGAAGTGAAGCACTTTTATTTTCCCAGAACCTAGCAAAGTACCCAGTGCACAGTGGACACTCAAATATCTGAGAATCGAGTTTAACCGAATAAACTCACAGGTAATTCAATATATGGCTTTCCGCTTCCTCTAAAGTCTTCAGTGGTGTTAATTCCACAAAGAGGCTTAGACCCAAACCCTATACAGCACACAGCAACAAATCCTGACCTCCCAACCATTAGTTTGTCTTAAATGTACAACCTGTCTAGACACACAGAAAGGCAGCTCTGAAAGCTGGTGAGCCTGAAGATCTCATCACCAAAGCCACGGAGCTGCTCACGGAGGACATCACACTTATGAAAGGGATGCTTACACAAAGTCAACACGATCGACCAAAATCAATTGAAATTGTAACACTTGATGATAAATTTTCAGAATTTGACAAGCCCAAACAAGTCCTGTAATAAGCCATCAGCATTATATATATATATATATATATATATATATATATATCCTTTAAGCTAATTAAGTCCCTTCGAACATATTTCTACAAGAAATCAGAATCTGCTTGACAATGTGACATTTAGCACACACATACAGCATCCCCCAAGGCCTATCCCTGACAATTAGTGACACTGAGAAAAGAGGCAAATAGGCTGTCCTATCTTGTGGTACTTCTCATACTCCTATTCCAGGCTTTAGTAATCCACCACCTTCATTCTAGCCCCTTGAAGAACCATGAAGTTAGCAGAAATTCTCTGAAAATAAGTTAATATCCTTCCAATTACTTTAAAATTTGAAAGCTTTGTTTTCCCAAATGTGCCACCCTAAAATACATGCTTTTGATTTTTTTTTTTTTAAGAAATGTGCAAACATCTTTCATGAAAACATCCTCTAAAAACACTCCTGAGGCCTGGACTACACAGTGAGTCTCAGGCCAGCCTTGGCTATAGAAGGAAACTGTCTGGGAACATCAAAAACACTTGAGAGAAACTGGCCCTAGTGCACTAAGCAACAGGCGGCACTCTCCTTTTCCCTGCCAGTCAAAGGCCTTGAACCAACGCAAACAAACGGGTGAAATGCCAGCCAGGTTCCCTTATCTCCCCGCTCCCTGTCCGCAGCGCTACCCTAACAACACCACGGCCCCTAGTCGCGGGGCTGAACCGAATGGAACCCGCACTCAACCGATCAGCGGTTTGCAGAGGCAAGACCCGCCCGGGGTTTCCCCCAGCACGGGAAGCGAGTACAAGCCGGGACACCCCGCGACTCCGCTCCAACCGGAGCGCGCACGGCCTCCCCCGGGCTCCGCACAGCCGGGAACCGAGGTGCGGGCGGGGATGCCCCCGGGGAGCGGGAGGTAGGTCGCCCGAGGCCCGGGAAAGGACCGGGGACCCCAAGGGAAGGCCTCGGACGCCGGTTACGCAGACCCGCACGCGAGGCGCTAGGAAGCGGGACCTGGCGGTGACCGGCGGGAAGGGAGGTGCTGAAAACACGGGAAACCCGGGGCCGGGAGCGGAGCCGGCGGGGGAGGGGAGCGTCCGCCCGCCGCCGGGACCCCGGGACGCGGGGAGCAGGGGGGCGCGACCCCGGACCCCCGAGGGCCAGCCGGGCGTCCGCAGCACGTCCCCGCCCCCACTCACCATGTAAAGCGTGAAGGGCAGGCCGAGCAGAAAGAGCCACAGGTAGAGGTGGAGCGCGTTCACGAAGGTGGCCTGGTGCGGGTCGTAGTACCAGCCGCCGCTCAGCGCGGCCCACACCCCCTGCCGGAGGATCTGCAGCGTCTGCGACCCCATCCCCACCCGGCGTCGCCGCCGCCGCCCGCCGCCGTCCCCGGCCCGGCCCCAGCTTCGGCCTCGTCGCCTGCGCGCCCGCGGACCGGTCTAGCCCCCTCCCGAGCTCCGGGAGAGCGGCCCGGCGCCGCGGCGCTCGCTGGTGCTGCTGCACGAGGAGGAGGAGGAGGAGGAGACGGCGGAGGAGGAGGCGGCGAGCGGCGGGGCGGAGAGCGGCGAGGAGGAGGAGGAGGCCGGGCTCCGGAGCGCCGCCGCCATCTTGTCTCCGAGCTCCGAGCCCGAGCCCGGCCCGCCAGAGCTGCCGCCTCCGCCGCCGCCTCCGCCGCCGCGACCCCCGCCGGCCGCCAGCCTCGGCCCCGCGGAGCAGGCGAGCGGGCGCCGGGAAGGACGCGGAGGAAGCCGCGCCCCCTCCGGCTCCTCCTCCGGCTCCCTCCGCCCGCGGAGCAGTCCCCACGGGTACGCGCAGCGCCTAGGCCGCGCGGGCGCCTCCTATCGGCGCCCAGGAGAAGCGTGTAGACACCGCCTCTGACCGGGGCGGGGGTGGGGTGGTTTCGTCTGGGGTTGGGGTGGGCTGGGTTGGGGTACGCGACAGGAGATGGCACTGCACTGGGCATGACCGACCCTGGCAAGCTCATTAAAGGGGAATGGTCTTCCAGACTCTAAATTGGTAGACCTTGCTGGGGCTGGCATTTGTGGCATTTGTCCAAGACAAATCAAGTAAAAACATTTTGGGGTAAACTGTCTGAGATTGCAACTGCAGGACTGGAAGAATTAAAGCAGAATTGAAAGTCATAATGTACACAATTTGAGCAAGAACTGTGTTAGCCCTTTGGTTGGGCCCGAGGCAGTTCGGGTGAGAAAAAGGGCAGCATCAAGAACTAGGAACATTTACTGCTTCCAAATAGGCATAAATTAATACAAGTTGCAAGAGATACAAAAGTATGACATGAACAAGTTATGCATGCACCGCAACTTTTCTCTTTCATGTGGTGTAACTAGTAACCATTTTTATCAATGGGCCAATCTCAGTCGACTTGAAAGATTCCTAACTCCACCCAAACTTTGAATGGGGTCTTGTACTTTTTATAGCTGTGGAAACTGGGAATCATTCTTGGCCCTGTCTAATGTTTCTGAAGTATGTCTGATCTCACGGGATGGTTTTGTTTTGCTTTTTTTTTAAGGTTTTGAAGGTTGAGTTTATTGTAGCAATAAACGTACTCTGTTTTCCCAGATTAAAGTTGCTGTAATTAATGAGGGAAGCAAGTGAGCAAAAGCAGTTGGTGACATTTTAAGAAGTGGTTAAAACCCATTGCAATGCCTCCGGGTGTCATGCTACTCTATAGTTGGTTATGCTAACACCTGTTCCACTTAACCTTCACAACACTCCTTTGAGGCACAGCCGGGGCTATCCTTATTTTTATCAATGAGGGCTCTGCCACTCAAACTGATTACCGAGGGTCTCTTAAGTAGTAAGCAGTGAAGTGAGCATCCATCCTAGCTTCACTGACTGAGCTTTTCATATCCACTCAGGCAGGAGTTAGAACTCAGGAAGAGCCTTAAAGATATGGTCAGCTGTTCTCAAAGGTGATGGGGGGGGGGGGCATGACTCAGAATGACTTAGAAATGGAAATTCTCACATTAACCCTCTAGGGAAACTGGGTGGGGGACTGGGAGAACCCAACAGGTTTTAACAAGCTTTCCAGAGATTGTAAGGACCTTATAGCTAGGAAGAACACCACACTCTGTTATATAATCACAAAGCGATCTGAGTTCAAAGCACTTTAAAGGGTGTGAATAAATTCACATCAACATATATTTTAAATGTCTGAAAACAAAAATCAAGATTAAATAATACAATATTATAATTAAAATAGTGAGCTAATGGCTTGATTCACAGGCACAAGATGGTTGGAGTTTTCTTTTGTGTCTCCTTCAGGAGACAGGAAAGCTCTCTTGAGAAACTGGAAGTGATCCCAAGCTTTCCAACACAAAGGAAGATGTAAACCAAGATAAAATTCCAATAGCACATCAGTTTCCATGCCAGCAAACATCCCTGTGATTTAATATGAAAGGATGGAGTGTCACAGTGAAGGACTGGGAGAAATGGAATCTAGAACCAGACGCATCCACGAGATGGGAGGCAGACCCAGCTGGACCACAGAAGAGTGTGCGGTGGAGATAGATCCAACCTGCAGCAAGCCAGAAAGGCAGCCAGCAGCAGGGATCACCAACGTGTGAGAAGCCGATGGGCAGCTGAAGGCAGCCTGGAAAGCTCAGGGAACCAGCAAGAACGAGGAAATTGTATGGCACGAATGAGAAAAGTGTGTTGCCTATTACAAGGCCCCAGCCTCGCTGCTAAAGTTTTCCAGGTCTAAATTCATGCCCTTAAGTTTAGGCGCTGGGCAAACTCTGGTGACCCAAGAGAACAAGGCAAGTATCCAAAGGCCAGATTTGATGGCTACTTTTACAGGAAAAGTAGCTTACTGACTAGAACTGGGACAAATCCTCACAGAGTGTGGATGCCTTATGTTGAGGCCCCTGGGTGTTAATGTAAAACCCTAATTCCCTTCCAATACTCCTGGGCTTAATCCCAGAACCTAAAGATGGGAGTTATACAGCAGTAGTCTCTTAAGTGAAAAGGGGCCAGCCAGCCGGGCAGGGCCAGAAAGTTAAAGAAGGCAGCTAGAAACTGCCTCTTTCACCCTGAACTGGTAGAAGCATTTTAGAAAAATGCAAATTAACTAGCGGTTGAAAGAAGGCCTAGAAAAGGCCGACCGTCCCAGATGACTGACTCAGCCCCCAGAGGAAGGGGTGGATCTTACAGGCTTTTCATCTTAGCTTTCAAAACGTTTGCAAGTGCTTCTTGTGCTATCCGAAGGGGCAGAGAAAGGTTAAATGGTTTGCCCAGGTCACACACTGTGTCATACTCATAAAACATAAGTGCAAGACAAAAAGAATGAAGAGATCTAATTTGCTAAATGCTAACACTCTCAGCCAGGCACAAAAGTCATCAATAATGTTATACTTAACATGTCAGAGTTAGCAGTCGTGATATACTGCCAAACCAACACCTGACATTGGCTCATCTTTCAGCTAATCCCATTAAAATGATGTTTCCTGACTAGCTCACAGGCCCCTTGAGGACGGGAACACCCCACAGCAGATGCTTTCTCCTTCCTGAAAGGGGAAAATCTGAACATTTGAAACCATCTAATGACTCCACCCAAGCCTACCTGTGACAGAGGCATCCAGGATACAGCCCTGTCTATTAGGTGACAATCCCTTTAAGGCCCACTTGTCTTGCCAACTACCCAAAGCCAAAAGTATCCATGTCTCTTCTGAGACCAGATCCTCTTCTCTCTTAGTGAAGCCAACATTTACTTACTTGCTCAGCCTTGGGCCCTCCCCTATGGTCTGAGCACATGTTCCTTCTTCTGCCCACTTCCATTATGTTGGCAAATCAAGCCTCCTGGTGGATGCTGTCAGCAACTCTTACCTAATAGCCTGTTGCCACCAGTCTCTCCCCCTTCAAAACCTTTGTACCTCCTACCAGCAAATTAATTTCCCTAATCTACTCTTCTTAAAAGCTTTTAATTCCCTTCAGTAACCTACAGGAGTAAAGGAACCATCCTTAGCCTAAGTCTTCAAGGGTCCCTATTAACCTGAACAGTCTTTCATTTAGCTGCCCCTGCTCCCTAGCAGGGACCCTTTTTATTGGTAGATATCAGCATATATACTTGTATGTTTATCAGCTCACCCAGTTATCAATGTGTTTATGTGCTCTTATGAACACTAGAGCTAGAAATTCTTAGCCTTTAACTAAATATCTATCTCTCCCTTCCCCCCTCTCTCACTCTCTCTGGAAGAGCCCAGCCAAGCTGCTTACAGGTCCCACTCACTTAGCACTTGTCTGTTACTTTCTATGCCTCCAAATGAACCAGATTCCTTGATGGCAAGGTGCTTCCCAGTGTGCCTCAGGTACCCGTCAGAAAGCTGTTAAAGATCAATACACTTGGTGAAGACAGACTGCAGAAAGCACAGAGATAGGGGACTTTCCAATCAGGTATGTAGATCTATTTTTTTTAACTATTTATTTGGTACTTCTTCTATATTTAAAATCATTCCAGCAGTTTTACAGGATCAGTTTTAAAAAGGAAAAACTAGGAAATAAAGATTGAAGAGAATTTGGAAGAGAAGTGCCCTAGAATTATTCCCTGGTTCACTTTTCAGCTATTTGCCATGTGCCACTTTATATCACAGGCAGATAAATGTCAAGAGAGGGGGAGAGGAAGCAAGTGCCCAAACCTTACATAATGTAACAAGAAACACCCGTGTCTGCATATGGAGCTGGGTAAACAAAAAGAAGTGGTTTTCTTACTGCCAGGAAGATGATCACTCTTGGAAATCACAATTCAGTTTGTTTTAGAACTTTGGATATGTACTTTCAGATAAGTTTTAGCCAGGCCCGGTGGTGTACACCTTTAACACAAAACTCCGGCAGAGGCAGATAAATCTGTAAGTTTGAGGCCAGCTTGGTCTACAAAATGAGACTCAAATATCTCCATTGGGCTATGCCTTTTTATTTTATCCTTAGAAACTTTCATTTTTGTTATTAGGGTGGGTAAACAAAATTACTTGGGACTAAGCACCTCAGCTCCTCATATGGTTTTGTGTCATCTTGAGAGTGTGCTCTTGGGGGAAACCCTTCACTTTCCTTTAATTCACATCCAACACTTCCAGAGCAGGAAAAGGGAAGTACGTAGGCTGATGTGAAACTCCCCAAATATTGGGAATTCTTAAATCAGAAACAATATGAGCACTTGTTTTTTATCTTTAAAAGATCCCTCTGGTAGTTTAGTTCTACATCATATTAAAGAGCTTTTTCCCGTTCTGTCTCGGGCATAATTCCAGCAGGACCTACTAAGCCAACTGATGTCAAGGATGTTCTCCAAAGAGCCCGGCCACTGCTCGTAGCCACCAGTGCTGTGTGGATCACCTGCCCTGTTCAGGAGCTCAGCAGAGACAACAGAGCTGTCATCTTGGAAGCCAGATATCTGGCTCCTCAGTCAAGGAGTGCCAGGAACATTCCTTGGAGGGACCATAGTGTTCATAGTGGAAAGATCATAGTGTGTGCCGTCGGATGAACCTGGGCTCCGTCCCCCTTCTGCCAGATTCTAAATTAGCCCTAGTCCCAAGTGAGTGAAACCAAGCAGAGCTGAAGAATCTCAGGGTATTGGGTCCAACAGACTCGTTGCGTTTAGTTTTGATGGCGGGGATTTTGTTTATCCCCCTCCTAATAACAAAAATGAAAGTTTCCAAGGATAAAATAAAAAGGCATGGCCCATGGAGATATTTTTACAGCTTTTCAATGGAACCCTTACTAGTACATGGGAATGCATTTCTCATTAGTTGTGTTTATTCATTTGGGTTGAATTCTGAGGTTTGGATAGGGGTGTTATTTTCCCCGTTTGTTACTGAGATTTCACCATTGATAATATATATAATATTTTCTAATTGTATGCCAATAGTGCCTCTTCCTGATATCTGTTCTAGGAGAGTGATATGCATGGAGTAAAATCTCTCAAAATCACAGTAGAGAGCAAAGCAAAAAGAAACGTCCTGCCCTTCTGGATTCTCCCTTTCTCCGCATTTCATCCTTTAAACTCAGTATGGGCTTGTAGTCTACAAACCGCCCTAATCAAGACCTTCCACTAAAAACACAGACTTCTGGGCCTGAGGAGTTGGGTTAGTGGTTAAGGGTGCTGCCCTTCTAGGTGACCCAGGCTCAGTTCCCCACATCTTCATTGCAGATTACAACTGCCTGTTTCTGTAACGCCAGTCCCCTCAGACACCAGTCGTGCATGCGGTACACATATATACATGCAGGCAGGCAGGCTATTTATACACATAAAGTGAAGATAAATCTGTTTTAAAAGCCCACAGAACTCTGAGTTCCAATATATCTATATATGGGGCGTTAGAAAAGCCATCACAATGTTAGGTGTTCCCAAACTAGAGAATTGTTATGGAGACCTAATTGTAGAGTCACATGCATGCATGTGTGTTTACTGTGCTAGGGATGGAACCCAGGACCATCACACTCAGCGGTGCGTCCCCACTGTTGCCCGCACCACCAGTTATATTCTAGACTGCACATGCAGAAGGTGCTGCGCAATCCCCGTCATGTTATCCTCAGCCTCGGGGCCGTCACTCAGTCATCCTGGTGTCCAGTCCTGCCTGCGCACCTCTGTCCCTAGTCTCCTCTATGGATGTTCACTTTCTTCCTAGTCATCAAAGCTTATCAATGGCTTAAGAGGGAGGGGCATCTCCGTCACTCCTCTCCATGGTCCTGTCTGGTCTAAGAGGTACTGTAGCCTCCCAGTCTGACCCGGATAGTGACCCTCAGCCTTGTAAGGTAACAGACAATGAAAGTAAACCCCTCAAGAGACGACTAGAAATAGGACACCTCAAAATACTCCACGAAATCATTGTCTGACGAACAAAGCTCTGCTGTCAGTTTCACAGCTATAATCAGTATTTGTTTCCATTGGGTTTGGTTTCTTTGGTTGTTTTGTTTTGTTTTCCCCCTCAGGGATAGGAAAGAGTTGCTAGACTTCCAACCTTAATATATGAAGATTTTCTTTTTAATCAACATTTAACTTGTGTGTGTGTGTGTGTGTGTGTGTGTGTGTGCGCGTGCGTGTGTGTTTCCCCCCAGTGCTTGGAATAAACCCAGGGCCTTATGAACTCCTGTCAAAAGGTCCACCACCTATCCACACACACACCCCAGGTCTGTCTTTTGAAAAACTGAGGTAACTTCCTGAGTGTGTGCTTGGGCCAGTCTCTCTTCTGATTTGCATGTGATTCGTCTTTTTTTTTTTTCTTAAAGATAGTATTTAACCCTGAAAATTATGTATTTGTATTTTGTATGAGAAAGATATAGAAAAGTTAGCACTTAGCCAGTAGTCACCCCCACCCCACTCAGTTACAACCACTGCTGATGTGAGATGTCTTGGTCCTCAGTCTCGACACCCCTCTCCCCTTCTGCTCTGAACCACATTCTTGGTGGAATGCAGTGTCTGATTTGGAAATTTTTTTTCTGTCAACACATGCCATGTGCTTTGGCAGTTTGCTCAGTCTGAGAAACTTCAGGGGACATTTTTTCCTTCTGACTTGCCCATGTGTTTCTTTTAGAGTCTTGGCAACGTTCTCTGTGCTTCATGGGTACTAGCCTGAGGCTGCAAGTAACAGACGATTCATCCCTTAGCAGGCAGCCCAGGAGGACTTCAGGCCTTGGAGGCAGGTTAGTTAAGCATCTCCAAACTGTGGCCAAAGAACCCTGAGATGGTCTTCATGTTGGCTTTGACCTTGGACTGCTTCCTTGATAGAAGCAAAATGGTTGTAGCATTCTTGGTTTCACGCAAAGGTGCCATTGACCAGAAGTTCACTTATAAGCAAAGAAATTTCTTTCTTAAGTCCTTGCCACAGTTTTGGTCGTGTGATGATTTTTGAGCCAGCTTCTGGGCATTGATGTACTCTGACTGAGTCTGGCCCGTGTTCATAAACCAATTACTGGGCAGGAACACGGAATCACCCTTAGGCCTGTGTTTTCCAGATGGGGATTTAGGCATAGAAAAATCTGTTGAGATGGGAAAATACCTAAAGAAAACTGGATCATGTTAGGAATCTGAGAGGAAGAATGGATATTGAATAGACAGACACATCCAACCGCACAGATTCAGAGACCTGGACTTCATAAAAATACACTACACATATATATCTACATAATGCCCTTAACAGTGTTTGGTCTATTATTATGTTTTAATGTTGGTTTTTAAAGTTTTAATATGCAATTGCTTTACATAATTCAGGTCTCAATAAATATAAAAAGGGCACATAGTGCAACTTCTTACCCTAGCCATCCAGGCAATGAATCAATAAACAAAGGGGAAAATTATGTTTTACACACACAAATAATGAGGTTCACCATCTTATGTTTTTAAACTATGTTGCGTTTTACTGTATGAATATGGCAAATATTGTCATGGCTGTGGGTGGGATTTAGTTGGTTAATAATTGACAGTTGGTCCTGGAGAGGATTAGCCGTGAAGAGCACTTGTTGCAGTCTCATGAGGGACAGAGTTTGACTCTCAGAAACCATATAGTAAGGCAGGTATCAGACACATTTTTGGAACCCCAGCTCTGAGGCCTCCTGAGGCCTGCAGCCTTCTGGCCTACATGAGAAAACACAGTCCCCAAGTTG
The DNA here is from genome assembly GCA_021653895.1 of Mastomys natalensis. Classification (NCBI taxonomy): domain Eukaryota; kingdom Metazoa; phylum Chordata; class Mammalia; order Rodentia; family Muridae; genus Mastomys; species Mastomys natalensis. The sequence goes on along the minus strand of JAJTUV010000973.1, from coordinate 1,511,789 downwards.
ATGGAGAAACCCTGTCTCAAAGAATAGCTGGAACCAGAAGAGGACACCTGACATGCTCTTCTGGCTATGTGTCCATACACACAGACAAATAAAATAGAAAAAGGTTTTAATTCATGTAATGCTGGGGTAGATCCATTGCCTAATGTGTACAAGACCTTGAGTTTGATCTCTCGCGTTCTCTCTCTCTCTCTCTCTCTCTCTCTCTCTCTCTCTCCACAACACACACACACACACACACACACACACACACTGATGTAATGAATAACATTGGACACATCAGTTACTTTTCTTGTTGCTCTGACGTACATATGACAAGCAGCTACAAAGAGGAAGGCCGTATTATTTTGGTTCATGGTTCCAGTCTGTCACAGCAACGGAGGAACGGCAGGAAGGTGTGGTGAAGGCTTCTCCTGTTAGCAGATCGGAAAACTGAGAAACAGAAAACCTGAGGCCTTCAAAGGCCAGCCCACCTGTGGCTATACTTCAGGCATCAGAAGTTCCATAAGCACCACCAGTTGGAGACTAAATGTTCAAAGCCTGAGCTGTAGGGGTGAGGGACAGGACAGACTCAAACTATAACATTGGAAGTACCTGATTTGGTGATTTGTGAGACGTCGCGGATGTATAAATCCCTCGGTTAATGCCAGCTTTCTCCAGCTTCTGAAGCAGAGTATACTCCCATTGGCAGCCTTTGGAAATACTCATTTCAGAGCCATCGTCAACAAAGCTTGTCAGATTTTTGGATCTTCAATCATTTGATCATCAAAATCTGATATCTCTAATTTAAATTTTCCCTCTTGTGAGTAAGGCCGAGCTGTTTTCGTGCACCAAGATGCCATTTGCCCTTCTCCCTCAGGGCCTGCCTGTTCAGAGCCCTGCCTCTTTTCCTACTGAATTATCCTTTTGCTTTCTGATATTTGGGGTTCTGGTCTGCAGGAGGGCTCCAAATATCCATCTAGTTTATGATTTGTCTTGTGACTCTCTGTTCATAGATTTTTTTTTCTAAGCTTAATTTTAATAATAAGGGTTTTTTTGTATTTTTATGTATTTAGCTGATACATTAAAACATAAAAAGAATATATACACATTACATACACATTAATGTGGTATTGTGATTTTTTTTTTTTTGAGACAGGTCTCACTATGTAGACCAGGCTGGCCTTGAACTCATAGGGATTCCAAACTCAGTGATTCTCCTGCCTCTGCCTCCCGTGTGCTGAGACCAAAGGTGTGTGCCACCATGTCCAGCATATTGTGATGTTTTGGTATATAAGCATATTGTGTAATGTCTAAATCAGATTAAACACAGCCATCCCCTCAAACATTACCTCACTGCTTTACAGTGAAGTTCCCCTCTGACAGTTTTGAAACATATAGCTGTTATTGTAGTCCTCTCCTATCCGCTACCAACCCAGATATGTCTAGCTGCAACTAGTACCCATCCACCAGCATGTCCAACGCCATCTCCAGCACACACACACACACACACACACACACTGTCCTCTGCCTCTAGCAGCTGCCAACTCTAGATCTTTTTGATGTTATAATATAATTACATCTCCCTCTTTCATTTCTTCCCTCCAAACCTTCTTCCATACCCCTCCCCATTCTTCAAATCCATGGCTTCTCTCTTCAGTAATTTTCATTGCACACATATGTGTATAACCTTGCCCTCTGTAGAATGTTACTTGTATGTATGCTTTTAGGATGACCGACACTAGACAACTAATTGGTGTGCTCTTCTCAAGGGAACACCACTTCTCCCACTCCCAGCTCTCCTCAGTTGTCTACAGTTCTCCATATAGGGTTGAGGCCTCCTGGGCTTTTTCCTGTCCAGCTTGCTGTCCATTGTTCAACTCACATTCAGACTTGTTCATGTTGGCGAGACACTATTCTAATCCCATCAAGGGATGCAAAGCTGTTTCCAGGACCTCCCCAGAGGGAGGGGCCCAGTTGTATAAAACTAGAACAGAGACACATTTTAAGTCTGTAAGCTGTGAATCCTGGCAGCGGGACTAGGCAAATCCAAATACCAGAGACCCTTATGTAACTCCGTTCGATGTGAGGCTATAATGTGCATTATCCGCCTCTAGCGGGACAGAAGCTAATCTTTATCCACAGCAACTGGATGTCATAGTCACCACTGAGTAAAACCTTTTGACAAGTATGAGCAGACTTCCGTGGGACTGTCACATTCCATTACAATTATTTGTTTACTTTCTGTCTTTCCCAGAAGGCAAGAATTCTTTAAGGGCAGAAACTTTTTGTCTGCTTAGAATCCCTCTAGCCTAACGTGTTCAACTCTCCCGTTGGAACGGGTCCGTGGCATGCTCGTTTTCCTGTGAGCAGTCTCTTGGTATGTCCCACCCTTTAATACTGTTTGTGGAGCAAGCACCAAATGTCAGCCTCTGAACTAAAGCCCCCCACGTGGTACTGTTCTTCACTCCTCTCAACAGCTCTGCGAAGGGAGTTCTTCTATCTCCTTGCTGTAACAGTGAAGGATCTGAAGAACCAGGAGGTGAAGTAACTCACTTCAGGCCATGCACTGGCTTAGTCAGGGTTCTATTACTCTAACAAATACTTGAGGTAATTGATTTATAAAGAGTAAAAGGTTTGCCTTGGCCAAATACCTGAAAAAAACGTAACTTACAAAGAGGAAAAAGTGTTTGCTTTTGTTTTGTTTTCTGGCCACAGTTTTAGAGTATCTAGTTGGCCTGGGTACCTTGAAACGGACTGTAGAGTAACTCAGCACAAAAGAGGGGGGAAGGGGGACAAGCGGCAGGCTGGGGATGGGGGACCATGGGAGACAGCAAAACTGCTCAGCTCAAAAGAGAGTCAGGAGAGGGCCAGGACCCTACTGCTCCCTCAAGGCACACCTCCAAGAACTAGGGATCTCCCATGGGTCCCACCTTTTAAAGATTCCATAACTTTCCAATGCCACACTGCCCTGGGGACCAGGCTTTAACATGTGGGCCTTTGGAACATTCTAAATCCATCCTATAGCTGCTAGTAGATGGATAACAGATAAGAGAGAAGGAGGATTGAAATTCCAGGCCGTCTAACCCCACACTCACAGCTCGGAACGGCTACATACATTATTTCTCCTCAGTGTGTTGAGAAGAAAAGAAATTTTATGTAAATCAACTGCAGTGGTCCAATTTTGCCCTTGGAAGGACAGCACTTCACCAGGTGAGATATGGCTTTTGTGTTGTGTTGTGATGGCAGGTGTTTGTCTTGGAAAACACTTTGGCGTTCCTATTTGAGTAACCCCATTCCCACCCCACCCAGAGCAAGGAAAGAGAAAGAAGGATACATTGCATTGTATAAGGAAGGGCAAGCGCTTGAGTGGATGAAGTTTTAGCTGAAGAATCTGACAAAGAGGACGGGGTGAGGGATTCTGGCAGCTTGAAGGGACAGCTAAATCCTTCCAGTGGTGATGAAGATGGACTCAATTGGAAAATAACCCCGGACTGTCAATGCAAACTATGCACCCTACAATAAGGACATGTAGAGAGATGGTTTTCCAGAAGGAGGAAAGAGAACTGCTCCCCAAGTTAGGAACAGAGTGGTCCTGGATGCCAGAGCAGATACAGACACTGAAAGCAACAGCTGAGAACAGGCAGGAGCAGTGAATATGGTAAACAGAACATCCAGCCCACCGTTAAAGCAAGTCACTGTGAGCCACCGCCGTGGGCACTGACTGTCTACCCAGGGCTGCGGGCTCCAGAAGAACTGACTCCCAAAAGCAGAAGGACCTGGGGCTGTCTGGGTTATAATAACAGCTCCTTCTCGTCTGTGATTGAGCCTGCAGACATGCATTTCAGTGTCGGCATAGAACAGTTTCTCAGCTTCAACTCTAATGTCATTTGGGGCCAAATGACGCAGTGTTGAGGAAAGGCGACTGGCTTGTGGGTTGTTTAGCAGCCCCTCTGGACCCTTCCTACAGGATGCTAGGGCACACCAGATCGTCCCCTGTGAAAAACAAATACCTTTTTTTTTTTTTTTTTTTTTTTTTTTGTCTTTTCAAGACAGGGTTTCTCTGTATAGCCCTGGCTGTCCTGGAACTCACTCTGTAGACCAGGCTGGCCTCAAACTCAGAAATCTACCTGCCTCTGCCTCCCAAGTGCTGGGATTAAAGGCATGCGCTACCACTGCCAGGCTACAAATACCTTTTAAAATAAAGATTTCACTATTTTTCAAAAAGAACTATTTTTATTCATATGCATGTATCTGTGTATGCTGTATATGGGGGGAGGGGAGTGCCCAAGGAGGCCAGAAGAGGGTGACAGGTCCCCTGGAGCGAGAGTTATAGGTAGTTGTGAGCTACCCAACAGGTATATAGGAAATGGAATTCAGGACCTCTGCAAGAACAGGAAGTGCTCCCAATGGCTGAGCCCAGCTCAGCCATCAATTATCTTTCAGAGGACTGAAGAATGGCCCAGTCATGACGAGCACTTGTTGCTCTTGCAGAAGACAGGAGTTTGGTTCCCAGCACCCAAGTCAAGTGACTCAGAAATATCTGTAACTTTAGCTTTAGGGTGTCAAGCACACAGACAGACAGTCTGACACAGACACACAGAAAACAGACAGATGCACACACACACACACACACACACACACACACACACGCATACACATGCACGAACATTTTTTTAAAACATCTTTCGCCATTTTTGAGCATCTTCACAAGGACAGGGGCAAAAATATGCTTCCCTTTCCCTCCCCAGACAGGAACCTCTGGCGCAGAGAGAGACCTTTACTCAGTGTGTACTCATCCTGCGTTCTTACATAAAACATGCCCTTTTCTAATCTTTCCCTTAGCTGTGCTGGGGATCTGACTCAGGACCTTGTGCATGTTGGGCAATGGCTCCGCCACAGCTGTGTCTGCAACCCTTAGAGTGCGATTCTTTCAACTTAACAGAAAAGCAACGATGCTACTTTGTAAACCAATCTAGGGGAAGGATTTCAGGGTTTCTGCCATGCTTAATTCTACCTCTGAACTTTTGGGACTAGCCAGGAGTTGTTTAAGAATGTTTTTACAGAATTTGTGCAATAACAGTGCAGAGAGAGAGAGACAGAGAGACAGAGAGACAGAGAGACAGAGAGAGACAGAGAGAGACAGAGAGAGAGAGAAAGAGAGAGAGAGAGAGAGAGTAATTTTCATAGCATAGTACAATAATTTGGGGGGGTTGTTTTGGTTTAGTTTTTTGGGAGTTTTTTGGGGTTATTTTTTGGGGGATTGTTTTTTATTTTCTTTTTTTTGGTTTGTTTTGGTTTTGGGTTTTTTGTTTGTTTGGTTGGTTGGTTTGGTTTGTTTTGGTTTGGGTTTTTGGAGACAGGGTTTCTCTGTGTAACCCTGGCTGTCCTGGAACTCACTCTGTAGACCAGACTGGCCTCAAATTAAGAGATCCACCTGCCTTTGCCTCCTGACAAAAGACATGTACCACCGTGTCAGGCTCATGCTGAAGTTTTAGCCTTATATACATATAAGAATGGAGAGCTGTCTGGAGTGGTTAGGGTTAATCTATAGTCTCAGCTAATGGATGCTGAAATGAGAGACCCTCAGTAGTCTGTCATCAGCTTGACCAACAGCAAGAATTGACCATATATATTGCATTGCAAGCAAAAACTCATTCAGTACCATGTGCTAGGGATGAATACCCAGCTTGGTTAAACATTAGGAACTGAGCTATGTACTACCAGAGTCAGATCCATCTAGAAGCCTACATGAGCCACATTCTGCACTGTTGCCTCTTGGAGGATTCAAAATGGATGTCATTCACACAACTAGCACACTCGACTACAAGTCAGATCCAAACTAATGGAGTCTGGTATTTCACAGCAAAGTAAGGGAAGACGGTAACCTGTGATCAATGACAGCCATTACTGCTTCTGCCATCCATGGCCTTTCAGTGCTATGGTACAGATGAAATTGCTAGATATAGTTCTCCCAGGCGCTTACTGCAATCTAACCCAGTCTCCCTGCTCTAGGAAAGACACACTACCTGTCCCAATTTGTGATTTTAAGGTGTAGCTCAATCAAATCTAAGTTATTTGTTAGCAATCACCAATCATGTAACACATCTGCAAATGGTGGCAAACAATATAAGAGAATCTAGTTTCTTGGGGAAGGTCGGAGCCTGCTCGTGGACACTGTACAATTCTTGGACTATTGTTTAATGAGAGGCATCTGTCACCTCTGGGATGCATAATAAGGTAATCTCTTATCTAGGAGAGGGGAGTAGGGGATAGGGGAAGGGGATTTAAGGTAGTCAGAAGCAATGGGCTATACACTGCCAGATACCTGTCACTCGCTGCCATTCCCATTACCTCACACAACTTCCAGGTCTACAGGGATGATGCCCCAGAGGGTGCTGGGAGGAAAGGACCTCAGGTGTGCCACACATCCACTACTTTTTTTTTTTTTAAAAAGGTCAAACTTGTCTTTTCTGGAAACTGAGACGATGCTAGTCTTTTCCGACCCAAATGTCAGGTCTACTTAAGCTGCCACTGAAAGAAAGGGCTTAGCCCTACTCGGGTTTCTCTCAGCTCCTGCCGAATAAAAACCACAGCTAAGAGCCAAGACTCTGACACTACTTCCTTTCTCAGCATCATAGGCCAGGAGGAGCCTGGGATCTGACATTAACCATTAGGAGTTCCTTAAACAACAGCAGACTGTCAAGGTTAATGAAGGAAGTTCAAACTCCCCCTCGCCCCATCCCCTTTCCGCAGTAAAAGTCAGAGAGGTAGAGAAATATGCTGACTTGGCTCATTCTCCTAGATACAGAGTAATAATCACCGAGATGGTGACATGCACCCTGACTAAGCGGAGCAGGTGACCTGTGCTGTCAGAGGTAGGCCCTGGAGCTGCTGGAACAGAATGTGTGGGGTTATGTCACATATGGGGGAGGGGATTGACTAAGGCCCCAAGGGTTTTCATTAAGGGGAATGTTCTATTCAATTCTAGTCACTAAAGAAGGAGGACAAAAAGATGACATGGGTGTGCTGAGTGAGAAGAACCAGCAGTGAGCACAGAGAGGAAAATGCTCACCCCCGCCCACCCCCCAGAGAGGACTTGAAACTGTCTTTATTCTAAATCAAGACCAAATTATCCAGGGACTGAAAACTACTCTTAACTACAGAGAAAGATGCTGGGAACTTCCTCTGCGCTCTCCCTAACCACCGGACTCTTTATCAAACTGACTCCATTTCCTCTAAGTTCTAAGGACTCACTCCCTCCACCCTCCAGTCCTTGGAGGGAAGGAGACACTCAATCCTGCTTAAATAGCAGAATACTGAAGAACTCAGTGCAACTTTACTCTTTCTTTCTCCATGAAAGCATCTTTCACACATGCTCAGAATATACTCTTAGCTTAAAGAACCCAAACTAGCTTCCTGACCCCTCTTCCATGAGGCCTTCCTTGATCTTCCTAGCATATGCTTCCCTCTCTGAAACCCCCGTTTAGTGCTAGGGATCCAATTTAAGGCCTTGTACATGCCAATCCTGCGTTCTTCTCTAAGGGCCTTTCTGCCTTCCTTTATTTTTTTTTAACACCTGCAACTTCTATGTAACACAATAACACAATGAAGCCATACAGATACTTTTCTCTGTCTCACGTGTCCTGATCTTTTCTTTTCAGGTAGATTATAAACTCCTTGAGGACAGGATCAACACTCTAAGCTGCTTAGAGTCAGCTGCCTAGTTCTAGAATTTGGCGATTAGTCTAGTTGGGTGCCTTGTAGCCCCAGGAGTGTATCTATAGCCTGGGAGAATTTAAGGATCCTTAACTTAATTAAATAGATTATTTCATTAATAAATCACTTATTATAATAATATAAGAATATAGAATAATAGAATAATTTGTTAATAAATCACTTAAATAAAACAATAATTAAAATTTGAATTAAAATTAAGGATTCTTAAAGAATAGCATCAAGTCGGCCTTGCTTGCTATATAGACCTAACTAAACCTGTCCCCTGGTTCCTAAAGTCATCCTAATGTCTAAAGACCAACTCCCCAACAGCCTGGATGTTAGGTTCTTAAACCATTTAATCTTCTTAACAACCCCAGTTCTGCCCTGAACCTCACCCTCCAGGTGAGAGGACCCCCCCCCCAGAGCTGCCAATTTCTGTGCTACCCAGACCTCAGCACTGGGCCAACTAGGCTCCACCCAGCACAGTTCATCTCTCACTGTGGCTGGCACTGGGAGCTAGCCTGTTCCTCTGTCTGCCAAGACCTTCTGGGAACGCCTGCCTTGCTCCTGGTTTCTGGCAGGTCTCTGAGTCCTTTCCATTCTGCCGGCCACCTGAGCTTTCGTTCTGAGATTTTGCAAAATACTCCTCTTGATGTGGAGAAGCAGCAGGCACGCGTGCCCATATTCACCAAGGACCTCATCCGTTCCTCCTAGAATGAGTAACCTTCTGTCTCGGCCATTTAGTATCATTTTCAAGTACTCCCAAAGTTAAGCTTCGGATCTTTTTTTTTTTTTTTTTAAATCATAGAGGTTCCTACAGATCATTCACACAAACCATCTTATTTTGTTCCTAGTCTCAACCTTACTACCCTACAATCATGCTTCTATTTAGACCTTACTGGCAAAGGGCTTCTGCTAATGATGCCTTTGGTGAGGAATTCTCTGTCAGTAAATTGCCATGATGTCTTTATAGAAAGTTCCAGCTTAGTAATCAGATACCATCAAAATGCACTTATCCATCGAAAGGCTGAGACAATTCCCTTTGTACACCCAGAAAGACTGAACAAGTGCAGCACCACACACACACACACACACACACACACACACACAGAGAGAGAGGAGAGAGAGAGAGAGAGAGAGAGAGAGAGGGAGAGAGAGAGAGAGAGAGAAAGGGGGACAGTGTGATTAGCTAGCTCTGTCTAGAACATCAAAATGCCCCGAAGCTGGAATGACAGCATCATTTTATTGATGCTAAAATAGGAGGGCAATAAGGCAAGTCTCTGCAGGCAGAGCAGCGATGTGCAGCTTGTGTGATTCATATTTCAAAAATGATGCCATGGGACTAAAAATGCAAAGCAGAGCTTGTTTGTATTGGCAAAAAAAAAAAAAAAAAAAAAGTCATGAAGGGCAGTCACCTTAGCTGTGCCTGGAGGAAGCAACACTGCAAGCAATCCCCCTGCATACTACAATACCCACACCTCCAAGTTGCAATGGACACTTGGCTTTTTTTTGGGGGGGGGGTTTCGAGACAGGGTTTCTCTGTGTAGTCCTGGCTGTCCTGGAACTCACTAGGTAGACCAGGCTGGCCTCGAACTCAGAAATACGCTTGCCTCTGCCTCCCAAGCGCTGGGATTAAAGGCGTTTGCCACCACCTCCCGGCTGACACTTGGCTTTTATTACCACAATGATTTCATTGTACTCTATGTGGTGAGGAGCTAAGACAACTGTGGTTTTTTTTTTTTCCCCCTGTGTCATAATCTCGCTATAGAACTTTAGAGATACAAACAAAACTGCGTATACTGGCAGGAGTATGGAAAAGATGAGGAGGCCAGGCGGGCATGGAGTGGCTAATTACAACTAATAAAATATGAGAAGGCCTTATGGAAGGAAACCCACTACTATGTAAGCTGATTTTAAAACAATTTTTAGAAGGAGGCATTTGAACCTCTTGTACTTACAAGGGTGGTAGATGCTTCTCCCAGAAGACATGGGGAAATTAAACTAAAATCTTAGTATCAGATGTATGATAACCTATGAGTCATTAGTCACAGAGACCCCAGAGGACCCTCAAACAGCATAAGTTATTGCCGTTGCTCTGGCTTGCCCACCATAACTAGGCAGTAAGACTGCCTCGCTGAAGACACAGGCCACTCTGGTTGTAGACAAAGAGAAATCCAGTTAGAACTGAAAGGGAAACTTCCTCCCTGCTGGCTATAGAGCTGAAAGGTGCAACCAGGCTGCTCAGGGAGAAAAGTCATCTTACCCAGAAGTGGGCCCCTACATGCTAAAATACTGCCCTTCCAGGTAAAGTCAAAGGTGCAGTACTGGCATGACAGCCACAGAGGTAAACAACTGCTTTCTGGTTGGATTTAAAGCCAGCTACATTGCAGGAATTCATGTCTAATGTTGTAAACCTGGTCCAAAGCCATAGAGCATAGGCCCTAGGGGGAACTGTTGTGCCTGTTTGGTGAGCCCCAAAAGACCACCAAGGAGCCAGGTCTATGCCATTGCTTTAGGGTCTTGAGCTTGGCCACACCACCGTCTCTGACACAGCAGAACGAGGGGTGAAGCCCAAGCTCTCAGCCAGACAAGGTTTTATAGGAAGTGTTAAGCAAACGAGATGGTTTCTAGCCTGACACACAGCTGATTGGGGGCTATTACGGAATTTTGTTGCCCTTTAGCATAATTGGCTGGTGCTGGGAGCCAAACCATAAACTTAACTTCTACTTTCCTCCTGATTGGTGGTTGTTAGGAAGTGAAGTGCCGGGGCAGGCTTGTAACCTGGAAACTAGTACCAGGCACCAGCTTGTTGGGGAGTAACCTGGAAACTGGTGCTAAGTGCTGCCTTGTTAGTTAACTTGAGTTCAACTTTAAGTCAGGTTCTCTAAGATGGAGTCTGAACCCAAGATCTGGTCTCTCAGAAGAACCATGTTGTCAAACTGCCTCCTAAGTGTCTATGTTTATCCCCATGGATCCGTGTAACAGCAACTTCTATTCGATGATGTAATTGTCTCCAAGATGCCTCTGTGTGCTAACCTAGGCCCAGACCTGGAAGCTTCTAGCCTCCATACAATCTAATCTAGGTCTAGAATGTTGTCAGCCTCGGAGACTTCCAGCTGAATGAGCTTATTCTTTTCTTGTCCTTCCTCATCTCTGGCTGGATGATTCAACTTAACTGTTCTGGCTCAAACTCTTCTCCAAGCTGACTGATTCAATCTGTCTTCTCTCTCCGCCTCTAACTGATTTGCTCTGATTGACCTCATACTAACTTTGGCGATCTGTTCTGATCTTCTGGCTCCCTTCTCATTCCCTGGCTCATTCTGTCTTCACCTCTGTCTACCTGTCTCTCTCTAACTGTCCCGGTTAAAACGGCCTCCTTCTCTCCCTCTTCACTGCTCCCTATCCTTCGAACTCTCTCTTCTCGTCAGAGTTGGGTATATCCTATTTTGTCAAATTTTTCTCTGATCTGCCACTTTGTCAGCCACTCAATTAGACATCACTCTCAAACATGGGTGCTTTCTTCTACAAATTAACTTTCCCTTCATTGTTTGAGACTAAAGGTATATTCTAAGGGTGGGTCTGTATTCCAGATAAAGGGATTAAAGTTGGGTGCTAAGGGCTGAGCCACGCCACAATTAGAAACAGTTTTTTTTTTTTTGTTTTTGTTTTTTCAGTAAATAATACAATCTTGAGGTTCACAGTATAATCAAATATCCTGCAAGAAGTCTGTGTCATCCTCAAACCTGACCAGAGAAGCATCTTTTTACAGTGGGCAACAGTTAATATAGAGACTCATAACTGGTCAAGCGCTGAGGATAAGTGACTGGGAGTGGTGACATCTACCAACCCCATGGAGTTTAGGGAACGTTGCAGAAGAAGGGGAGAAAATGTAAGATCCAGAAGGCATGTAAAGTGCTACAGAATGCTGCCTTCTGATGTGACATGGCTGCTACATTCATGAGCTCACAGCAGCTGCAGTTATCTGGACATGATCAAGCCACTCAATAAATCCAGCACGGGAACAGGGCTGGAGGGGCTTGTGAGGTTCCACCTCTAGCTGAAGAGCTGTCGAGCTATCGGCCATTGGTGGCCACTGGGGGAGGAGGAGTCTCAGAAGATACAAAGGTGGGAGATATCTGGGATTACTGGAAAAGGGTTGGATGGATATTATCAAGATATAGTGTGTGTGTGTGTGTGTGTGTGTGTTAGCTATTTTTCTGTTGCTGTGATGAAACACCATGATTTACTTGGGCTCATAATTCCAGAGGGATAGGACTCCATCATCGCAGGGAAACATGGTAGCAAGTGGCAGGCATGGCGGCCCGAGAGCTGAAAGAGCTCACCTCTTCAATACAAGCAGGAAGCAGAGAAAAAAATTGGAAGTGGCAATTTCAAAACAGTGATGTGCTTCTTCCCACACACTACCCGACCTAAACCTCCCCATACAGGTTTGGGACCAAGCGTTTAAAATGTGTAAGCCTATCAGGGACATTTCTCATTCATACTAACATATGTATGATATGTATGAAATCATCAAAGAATAAATAAAAAGTGGTTTTAAAAGAGAATGCAAGTGAAAAAGAAATGGTATTGAACTACTATAACCAGTATTGTATGCTACTTAGCTCTGCCAACCGTCGGACCATGGCAATGGCTGGATGCCAGTCTGCCCTAATTCATATGTTGAAATCCAATTCTAGATGTGACAGTGTTCAGAGTTTGGCCTTTTGGAAGTGATGTTGATCATAAGGTTGAGGCTGTCCTTCGTGAGATTCTTGTGCTTATGAAAAAGACCCAGCAAGTTCTGCTGCCCTTTGCACATGTGAAAAGAGTCATTGCTCTCTCAGGGTTACACCCTTGCCAGATGCTGTATTTACCTGCAATTTGATCTTAGATGTCTCAGCACCAAGAACTAAATTTCAGAGGTAAATTTCTGTTGTTTATAATGCTCTGTTAGAGTGTAAGTGGACTGACATCACCTCCCTTCTGAAACCCAGCAGTATCATGAAGGGTGTAATTGATTCTCTCTTGGCTCTGACTGGCAGAAATGAATTCCCCTCAAATTTTAAAAATTCCTGGGAAAGCCTTCCTTCCTCCACTGCCTCAGATTCCCAGACTTCTTCTATCTCTGACTACTCTTAGAATCACAGGACTGGAATAACTACAGTGACTATTTATTTAATTTTGGTTTTGTTTTGAGACAGGGTTTCCTCTGTGAAGCCCGGCTGTCGCTAGAACTCACGGTCTGTAGACCCAGGCTGGGCCTGGCCACGAACTCACAAAGGATCTTGCCTAAGTGTGTGCAATTAAAAAGGCATAGACCACCACCACCGGGGCACACGCTGGTAACAAACTGGGCTCCTTATTGAAAAAGCCATCAACCATCCACACCCGTAGGGTTGTGGCACTGGAAGAAAAAAGCTAACAGCGAAAAAAGCAACTCAGAGAGATGGTACTAGCTGTTTTCATGGTTCTTCTCATGGGGGGCTTAGCTCAGGTACTTTCTGGTGGGTCGGGTCTTGTCGCGGCATTATGGGTAAGGGTAATCCACACACGACAAGCTCTCTAAGCTCTTCCTCTTCACAAGCACACTTCGACTTCAAGGAACTCAAGACAAAAACCCCAGTGGTGAGTGTGCCTGTCATACTGTATAATACCAGACTATGAGCAAAAGCAACTAACGCTCGGGTGGCAGTTCTAGTGGCCCTTTTGAACATGTGGGAACAACATGGGCTATGGATGCCCACGGGCCGACGATCGTCTGGGCAGGACACCTCTTTCCAAAGAGACTCGTGCTCACGAAATGAATGATCCATTGAAGAATCATGGACGGTGGTCCAGTGGTGGGTCGTTTTGTTAGTTGGTGGATTGGCCGGCAAGCGGTCCATATTTTCACCAAGCAAGGGCACCGAGGGGGGGGGGTAGCGGGGCGGAAAAACGTAGCATCCCATCCCCGAAAACACCGGCCCAACAACTACCACACAAACCCAGTCGCCGACCCACCCCACAACGCCGGCGCCGCGGGGGGGGGGGACAAAAGCAGACAAGAAACACCCCCACCCCCTCAATAACCCCCCCACAACACCCGCAACACCTCGACACACACCCACCCAACCACCTGGGGAAGCCCCCATACGAACACCGCCCAAACCCCCCCTACACCAAAACCACACCCACCCCCCACCCCGACCCAACAACCCCACCCAACCACCCCCCACGAACCGCCGGCACCCCCCCAAGGGAACCCCCGGGCAAAAGAACGCCCGAAAGGGGGTGGCGGAAGCGGGGAGGACGGGATGAGAAGAGGGGGGGGCGGGGGGGGTGGGGGGGGGGGGGCTGAGCGAGAGGGGGGGGGGGCGCGGAGGGGGGGGGGTGGGGGGGGGGGGTGAAAGGGGGGGAGGTGGGTGGGGAGGGAAGCCAAGGGGGGCGATGGAGGGGGGGGGGGCGGGGGGGGGGGGGGGGGGGGGGTGGCGTGGGGGGGAGGTGGGGGGGGGTGTGAGGGGGAGCGGGAAAGCGGGGGGGGAGGGAGCGGGTGTGACTGGGATAGGACACGGAAAAAAAAAGAGGAGGTGGTGGAGTGGGGTGGGAGGCAGGGGGGATAAACAGAGGGGAGGGGGGGGAGGAGGGGGGGTAGGGGACGGGGGGGGGGGCAACAGAAAGGGGTGGCGGGGAAGGGGGGGGCGTGGGGGGAAGGGGGAGGCGGGGGGAAGGAGGGGGGTAGCGGGAAGGAGGAGGAGGGGGAAGGAGATAATAGGGGGGGGGGGGGGGGGGAACAAACTAAGGATAAAGACGGCACAGTAAGTAAAGGTGTGAATGTATAAAATCATTCCATATCGCGCTACCGATTGGGCGACGTGGGCCGATGCATTAAAACCAGAAAGTCCCCTCCCCGGAGGCTCCCCGCGTAGGTTTAATATCCGCGTGCGCGCCCCCAGCGCCGCGCCCCGGGGGGGGGGGGCAGAGTTTCGTGTTCATCCGCGGTACGTCCCGCCATTATCCCGGCCCCCCCCCCCCTTTGGGCGGGCGGCGCCGGGGTGGGGGCGTCAGACACTCGCCCCGGGCGCTCAGGCCCGCATTGACCCGAATACCAATAAACACCCCCGATGGCCTTTTCCTAAGGGGAACGGGTCTATAACATAGTAGCCCAAGGAGGGGGGGGGGCCCATCCTTTTCGCAATAATAAAAATGCAATTGAAACCCGCCCCGTCCCCCCGGAGAGCCCCCGAAAGGGGCGCCCCCCCCGACCCCCCCCCCCCCACCTCCGCGCGCCCCGCCTCAACGCTCTCGCGTAAACCGCACCCCCCTCCCGCCCGTCCCCTGCGCCCCATGCTCATACAGCACCGCCCCGCGTCCTCCCTAGCTTACCGTCCTCCCATCTCGCACCAGCACTGACACAACCCCCAAAGAACAACGACAGAAAACATTGCAACGTACAAGATCTAGGGGCACTACGTATCACATGACATGGATGTCGACAACCTCTTTCATTACAAACCGCCCAAACCTCTACACACTCACCCATAACCTGATTAAAATTAAGTCCACACCAAAACTCGGACCAGATGCCTATATCGCCCTATTTAAACCCGAGAGATCTACTTCCTTCTATAGATCAACATTTGTCCAGTCTTTCCTTCCTCAAGTCCTGTCCTCTTATCGAGTCTTCCCTCTTGTCTATTGTTCCGGATTCTCCCATTTATCCTTTTTTCTTTCTGGGTCGGTCAAGTCCACACATTGCCTATCATAAGCTTCTTTATCCTAATAGTCTCTTTGCTTTCTCTGTAGGTCATTCCAATAGAGGGTCAGGTACCCCAGATTAAGACTCTTACTATGCAGCAATCTGACCGACACGACATCCACTCTTACAACCGTCGATGTACAGCAGCCTACACAGAACACAGTCTACACTAAATCCACCTCCGGACCTCAGCGCAGTCGAGCGCCCAGACACCAGCTCCATGTCAGCCCGAGGGAGACACTGTCGTCAGCTCCAAACTACAGACAAAACGTACCACCATACTCGCCTCTGACCCTATACTCAGGACCTACCCTCCCCTCACCATCAGAAGCCACTGGAACAGTCCACTGACACAATCTGACAAAACCAGGGGAGACCAGACAACAATTTAACCACAACTTAACCTTCGACTCAAAATACTATTCACCTTTTACTTATTAAGTCTCAGTTCCTATCTGTTATCTTCTCGTCAAGAGTAGTCATTCTTCTTCAAAAGTCCTATTCTATCCTAAGTCTACATGATCGGCGTACACACGACAAGATTCTAGCCACCCAAAACATAAAAGAACACACAAGATGGTACAACACCCAACAAATTATACAAGACAAACTACCAACAACGACAACTCTTCTACACATCTACGACACCAAAAACTAAAGACAACAGCACTACAAAACCGTACTAAAAAGCCGTTACCAGATGAACCTACGACACTCCTACCGATCACTATACCACCATATATCTCTTCCTTTTACCACATAATTCTTTATCCCTAGGTCAACCCCTACTCCTATCCACGAACAACCGTGTACCGCCTACAACAAAATACCCCCAAACTACAGGCCAAGACGAGACGAACGACACCATAACCACATGAAAATCAAATTGAGTCACGTCATACTAGACTAAATTTGACTCCAAATATTTCCTAATTAAACAAAACGAAATAAATTAGAAACCGAGGAGAAAAAAAAACCCCCACACCCCCCAACACCCCGGTGAACACACACCGCCCGCAGCCACATCCCCCGCACACCATCCCCCCCGATGTTCACCCGCGGGCGCTCACCCCGGCACCCTCCCTCGCTTCAAAAACATTGTTCTCCGTTCAGTCTTCACGCCCCGGGGCATCAATTTTTAAAAAATCAAATTGTTTTGCCGTCACCTGTTGCTCGGCCTGGCCAATTGCCGGACCACGAAGTGCCGCCAACCTCAACCTACCGCAAACCGACAACAAACAAAACCTAACCAACACCCACACCCCCCCCCTGGGCCCCCACCCCCACCCCTAGCGGGGGCCCCCCCCACTATAGGCCCACATACTCTCCTCACCCCCAAACATCGAACACCTAACATAAACCAAGGGTTGAGTTTGCCAGAATTCCAATTCCCCGTGCCTCAAGAGCTGTAATTCCACCCGAAGAAATGATCACAATCATATCAAAGCTAGAAGAAACATCGACAAGAAATAGGCCATCCTAGGAACAAAGAAATGTTACTCCATGGTGGAGCATCTGCCAGTAAGTACGAACCCATGATACCATCATTGACCTGAATTTGGGGACAGTCCTGAAGAAATAATGGGACTACATTATCCAGAGTAGAACAGAGCCAAAGATGTTGACACAACATCTGTATTTCTGTCTCTTGGGAGGCAGAAGCAGAGGCTCCTGAGTTTGAGGCCAATCTGAGACTGTCAAACACAGAGAAAAAGAGAGAGAGAGATAAAGAGAGACAGAGAGAGAGAGACAAGATAGAGACAGAGACAGAGACAGGGAGAGAGACAGAGAGAGAGACCGAGAGACAAGAGAGACAGGGAGGAGAGAGACAGAGACAGGTGAGAGAGAAGAGACCGAGAGAACAGAGAGAGAGACGGGGAGACAGAGAGAAGAGGGAGGCTGGCGACACCCTTCATTCGGGCTTTGAGAACATAAGCAGAGAGCGGGTCTCCGGGTTGCCATGTTTTGTGAAAAACTGTGAAAAAATACATGGGTTTATTGAATGCAAAATTGCGGAAAAATTTTTTAAAACTCATGGGGAACTAGAATCCACGATTTATAAATGCCTTTTTTCTCCTCCTCCCCTCCTCCCTCCCTCCTCCTCCTCCCCCCTCCTCCTCCCCCCCCTTCCTCCCCCCTCCCCCCCCCACCTCCCCTTTCCCTTTTCCCCCCCTCCTCCCTCCTTCCCCCCCCTTTTTTTTTTTTGGGGAGTCCAGTACCTCCCACTCTAGGCAAGTACCTACCCTGAACTACATTCCTACAAAACCCATAAGTTTTAAAAAAAAAAAAAAAAAAACCCAAAAAACCCTTTGTTAAAAAAACCAAACCGGGTCTTTAAAGAGAAGCCTACCAATAACTGTGAACCCCCCCTACCCGAAAGTCCCTTCTACTCCAAGATGGGCCAGCAGGGGGCATCGGCATCCTCCAGGCCAAAAAAACTTTAGAAAAGGTGCACTCAGCCTGAAACGCATGTGCAAATCAAAGCCTTCATTCTAAGAGACCATGGACAGTCAAGTATTGTCCACAGAGGGCACTGTGACACCTGCACCCGCCCCCATGTCCCCTGTCAGCATAAACTCTCCTGGGCTTGACCCACTTAGCTAAAAGTTTCAGACCTTAGACCACAGAGAAGATTGTGGAGCTCGGAACAGGCGGTGCTATGTGTGCCCCCCCCTGACCTCCATGACGGCTTCCCAAGAAAAGATGAAGGGATAACTGGAGCAGAGTCCAGTTCAAGTGGCTGGTTTCACCACAGAAACCTGTGATTTTCCATTTCAGTGTCGCTTGTTTGTTTTAATGTTAGATAAGGCAGTGTTCAAGTATTTGTTGTCCACCAAGGAATGAGAATAGGCACAGAGGCTGACAATCCCAAATGACTTATGCAATGGCATCTATGATCCATCTGGAGAGGCCCGGCTTTAACCCCCTCTCCCCACCCCTCCCCACCCCACGCCCGCCCCCGCTACAGCAAGCTTACATTCCCAGTTCTCAGCAAACGTTCCTGTGCCTTCTTTTCCTTTCAAATCATTTCGTCCGTCTCTCTCTCCTCTTCTCTCTCTTCTTCGTCTCTCTCCTGTTCACCTTCCCTCCGAGAGCCTCTCTCTTCTGCTCTTCTCTCTCTCCGTCTTCTCTCTTAAATCACATCATCGTCCTCTCCATCGCCTCTCGTTCCTCTCCGCTTCCCTCTCTTCTCTCTCTCTCCTCTCCCTTCGTCTCTCCTCCTCTCTCTAGTCTCTCTATCGTTTCTCTTCACACTCTCTCACTCACCTCTTCTCTCCTCTCTCTTGCCTCACCGCCTACTCTTCCGTCCTCTCTCCCGCTCTCTCGCCTCCTCTCTCTCTCTCTGTCTCTCTCTCTTCTCTCTCGTCTTCTCTCCACTCCGAGCCAGGTGGCCAGTGGCCCATGTGGCCATCTCCCATCATCCAAATGCCCATCCCCTTATATGGTATCATCCAAATCAATCAGACCACAAGTACCTAAAAGAGACCGATTTCAAAAGCACAGCAGTAACACTCCACCCATCTCTTATTCCCCCTCCCCCACCCTAATAACACAAACCGTAAATGGATGAAGTCCCCAAAATGCCCGGCAACAGCTCATTGCATTATTTACGGCCAACACACCCCCCAACTAAACAACGCCAAGGTGAACCGGTTCCCTCTTTTGCAAAAAAACTCATTACCAGGAAATAGTATTATTTACTTATTCATTCTATTCCCCTCCTTTTTAAGTCATGTGAAAACTGATGGCCCAGAGAATGTTAAGAGGCATGCCCAAGCTTACCACAGCAGATAAAACAGTCGTGGAGTATCGACCCATAGACTCCTTGACCCTCTGAGGCCTGTGTTCCTCATTC